>JAHKKF010517681.1:0-11049 GCA_019740295.1 Labeo calbasu | reverse complement strand
TTTTTTTTCTCAATACTCTATTTTTATTTGCAAAACATATTTTTTTGTTTGCAAAACATTGGTTTTATTTTGCAGATATATATGGCCCTATTTTGACTCCATACATGTGACACTGAAAACTGGAGTACTGATGCTAAAAATTCAGCTTTGGATCACAGGAATAAATTCTATCTTAAAATATATTAAAACAGAAAAACATTATTTTAAATTGCAATAATATTCCACAATTTTACTGTTTTTTTTCTGTATTTTTACTCAAATAACACAGCTTTGATAAGCAGAAGAGACTTCTTTATAAAAAAAAATATTTAAAAAAATTCTGATTCCAATATTTTAAATGGCAGTGTATATTATATATATATATATACATACATATACATATATAGAGAGAGAGAGAGAGAGAGAGAGAGAGAGAGATATGCTTGTTTTCTGTAAAGTTTACTGTTTGACATATTTGACAATAATGACAGATGGTCTACTGACTTGATTACTTACACCTGATACAGGCACAGTGGAGCTGATATCAGGGTCCTGAATGGGGCATTCAAGCATGGACTCATCACCAGGTGGCAGAGACACATTCCTCCTCTTGAACAGCTGAGGAGTGAGTAGAACGATTTACTTTCACAGTTACTTTTGATATGCTAAATTAACAAATTTGATCATATAACCCTTCAATATATACACGATCAATCCTTCATGAACAAACCTGTTATTTAATTTGCTTGTATAATGAGAAAGAACAAATGATGACAAACCTGCTCCTCCCTCTTCTGTTTACGAAGCTGTATCCCTTCCTCCTCTCTCCGTCTCCGCATTTCCTGGGGGTTCAGGGCTTTATTCTTGTAGCTCTTCATTCGATAGTTTTCTTTGCCTGGGCTTGCCATTGCGTCTTCAGATCAGAGAAAGGAATGTGGTCAGATGCACATTCTGATACTCAATTTTTGTTGTCTATTTAGCACATCTACCATGAGCCTATAGCAGCACAGACAAGAATCGCAACTGGTTGAGCCAGTATGCAATTCTCCTCATAATTTGAGCCAAACAGCATGTGGAGACAAAGGAACGGTTTATCTGAAAGCAATTATGCTTATTAAAACTAGCATTTCCTGTGAAACACCACTGAGCGCTAACTGACACTTTGCATGCTTAACTTCCTTCACTATCTGGTTAATGTTTTTGTTGTTCAGCTCATTTTTAGATCAAAGGCACAGTTCTGAATTAAACATTATAACTCAGCAGCTTTCGTCTCAGTTATTACAAGTATATTTGGTTAAAGATGCTCATATTTACAGTATACACATCATGAATGGTCATTAGCAAGTTATTTGATCATCAGTACAGTAGTAGAAATCTTTAAGCAGAAATGCTCAAACCAGCAGGCCAACGTTGGCCCATAACGACCTTAAATTTGATTAAAAGTTCCTTTTATTAACACTTTTAATATAACATACAATACCAGTCAAAAGTTTTTGAACTCTAATATTTTAAATGTTTTTTTTAAAGTCTCTTCTGCTCACCAAGCCTGCACACAGCCACAGCAAAATCAGTAAAATTTTCTATTTAAAATGACTGCTTTCTATTTGAATGCATTAAAATATTATATTATTTTTTGTATTATTTTACAAATTTTATCCATTTTAAAATTATTATTATTACGATGTTAAAAACAGCTGAGTATAATTTTTTTCAGGCTTCATTTCTGAATAGAAAGTTCAGAAGAACAGCATTTATCTTTTGCAACATTATAAATGTCTTTATCATCACTTTTGATCAATTTAAAGCATCCTTGCAAAATAAAGTATTTATTTCTATAATTTCTTCCCAAAAAATTAAAACAAACTAAATACTGACTCCAATATTTTGAATAGTATAACATATAACGTGACAAAAGCTTTTATTTCAGATAAATGCTGATTTTTGGATCTTTCTATTCATCAAAGAATCCTGAAAAAAAATTACTCAGCTGTTTTAAATATTGATAACAATAATAATAACAATAATGATAATAATAATGTTTCTTGAACAGCAAATCAACATATTAAAATGATAAAATTTAGCTTTGATCACAGGAATAAATTACATTTTAACATGTATTCAAATAGAAAGCAGTTATTTGCTGTATTTTGGATCAAATAAATGCAGTCTTGGTGAGCAGAAGAGACTACTTAAAAACATTAAAAATCTTACTGTTCAAAAACTTTTGACTGGTAGTAATGAGCTTTTCTAAGATTATTTTACTTTTTTTAATTCAGTGGAATACAAAATTACAAGCTATGCAAAAGGACAGTTTGAGTCACCATTTAGTTTTAATTTATCTAAAAATATGTATTGAAAGTGAATGATGACTGAGGCTAGTGAGGTCCATCCCAACATCTAACTTACTGTGTTTCACAGAAGAAAGAAAATCAACAGAGAACAACCTGGGGGTGATTAAATTATGAAAAATGTGTCATTTTTAATTAACTTTCTCTTTGAGATACAAAACGTAAGTCGACATCTTTAACTTCTAAATAATCAGTTTACACAAACGCAGTACTTATAAACACTGGTGTTTTAATCGGATCAGCTGGTTTTGTGTGGGATGAAGGTGGAGGACTGGACTCATTTTGCAAAGACAATTTATCACATAAGTAAACACAGCTCTAAATATACGTCTAAGCATTTATAGGAATTCTACACTAGTAATTTGGCTCATCAAACAACTAAATTTCTTTGGTATTCATCATTTTCAGTAGCGAATTAGCACATATTTAGTGTGCAATAGCCGGACAGCTGGAACCAAGAACATATAGGTCACAAACCAACTCAGTTATATAAATCCACGAAAACACCGTTAATACATTAGATGTTTATAATCTCTCAAATCATTCAGTCTTATCACTTTCACCCTAAACTGTGCTCTACTTCTGTGTTAACATGCTAACCGTGTTATGCTAGCTTGGACCAAACGTCAAAATGGTTAATTATTCTGTCAAAGCGTCGTGTTGCCTTATTCACTTCCTGAAAAGAAAAGACTTTTACATTTTAGACAGTGTATGAATCTCACCCATTAGTCGTAGATTGGAGAGGGAAATACTGGCCGTGTGTTTTTAAATTTCTCTCAAGACCCTCCCGAGTTCCTCCAGCTGAGGGCAATATGGCGTCGACGAGCGAGGAACGTCACCTCCGCCGCAGTTTCCGGTTTTCACGAGCGGCCTCATTCAATAATAATAAACGGAAAGTGAAACGGGTGATTGTCAAAGTCAACATATCTACCTCCGAACAGGTACGTTGCGTATAAATGGCGACTTCGGGATAGTTTCAAATTAAATTTTTGTCCTTGTGCATGAAGTTAATGGAAGAAGACTTTTAGATGTATGTAACGTTAGCAGCGTGAATGTCCAGTGTTCTTTGTTGACAGAATCGACATACACTGTCGCGTCAGGTGCATCTCGATAAAATCCAGATTTCTGGTCAACTAAGACCGCATAGATGCGTCTCAGAGTTTTGCTATTAGTTGAGAATGACATTTTAAATGCATTCCAAACAAAAACGCATCCCTTACCACTGTGTGCCATGGTTTACCAAGCTAAACAGTGTTTATCAGGTAACATACCATAACTACTACAAATATTTGTAGTTAAGGCCTGTTACGATTATGAACATTTGGCTGTCGATTAACTTTCACACAAATAAATGCAGTTAATGAAATACGAGTAGAATTATAACTATTTACTACTAACATATATTATTTATCATATTTCTATTAAAATAATAACAAAAATATTAACAAATGTTAGCCCCGTTACTCTATTTTCGTCCACTTTAGTCTTATTCTATTTGCACGTTTTTTTGAAACTCAAATAAATAAACAAATGAATGCATTTATTAATTAATAAATTAATTGTACATTATAGTATCATTTCAGATTTTCTGTATGGCTTAATGAACAAACTTTTATATGATTTACATGATTTTTAATTATTATTTATGACTAACAGGTCTTTTTTATAATAATTATATTTAAATATTAACAAATGTTTACCCCTTTTAATCTAATTTTGTTCACGTTTGTATTACTCCATTTACACTAATGCCTTTTTAAACCTTTAAAGAAAAAAAGAATATATATGACCCTAGACCACGAACCCAGTCATAATGGCCAATTTCTTGAAATTAAGATTTATACATCACTTGAAAGTTGAATAAACACACTTTCCATTGATGTGTGGTTTGTTAGGATAGGGCGATATTTGTCCGAGATACAACTATTTGAAAATCTGGAATCTGAGGATGCAAAAAAAATTATAATATTGAGAAATATCGCCTTTAAAGTTGTCCAAAGGAATTTCTTATCAATGCATATTACTAAACAGAAATTAAGTTTTTATATATTTATGATAGAAAATTAAAAACTTAATGGAACATGATCTTTACTTAATAATCTTATATCCTTAATATATTTTTTGGCATAAAAAATATCTATAATTTTGAGCCATACAATGTATTTTTGGATACATGCTACTTACACCTAGTTTTGTGGTCCAGGGTCACATACAAAGAATGTATATATTATACTATCATTTCAGTTATTATTATTATTATCATCATATTATATTATTATGCAATAGTAATGGATTTAGAAATTTGAGATTTTCTTTATGATTTAAAAAATATATATATATACAAATGGGTAGAATTATGTGAGATATAAATACTGTTTACAAAATAAAATTATTATTATTAATATTTATATTAAAATATATTATTATATAATGTAGTAATATCAAGTATGGGTAATATTATATTAAATATTATGATGTAATTTAGTTAATATATTTATGTCAGATATCTTTTATTTTCTGTTGTAATTTTGAGGAAGTATAAAGTATAACCCACAAGCATTCATAAGGAATGTTAAAATAATTGTGACTGGTCTATTGGTACTGCTGGTACTTAAATCAGAATAAATTTATATTAGATATCCTTCAAACAGTTAGAAGCTTTCAGGGGTTTTTAAATTTGCCACAGTTTTATTGTACTAACAATACCTGTAGTAACTATTAATTTTTTGCTGAAACTATCTTGTTTAATTCGTCAATTTGTTTCATCCAGCCTTGTGACAATGCCTGTGTGTGACATCTGCTGTGAAGAGCTCCCATCTGAGGCAGAGATGAGAACCCACCTCCTCCTGAGTCACATGGAGAATGTGATGGCCTGCCCGTTCTGCTCTTTGTCTGGAGTCACGTATGATGAGCTGAGCTTCCACATCAGCACAGCACACATAGAGAAAGACTGCCAAGACATGAATGCAACAGTGGTTGACAGTGGACAGAAAAACTCAAAAAACTGGATTGCGCAAAGTCCTAACTCTACAAAGACTTCCATTGTGAAAAATATTGAGAAGGTATCTCAAGCCTCACCTCAGTCACCGTTCCAGGTAAACGGGATGGCCACCCCGATTACAGGGACCTCTCTTTCTCAGGGAACCTCGTCTAGTCTGAAGAGCTCACCACCTGCAGCTGCCACAGCAAGTGGTGCAGTAAAACTGGTCAGAACTACACAAACATCCAGCACCAACTCAAACAGGGAGAGAGAAGACGGGTGCCAAAAATCAAAGCAGAAGCGTTTGTCCTCGCCTATTAAAGGTGCTTTTGACTTTACAACATAAAACTGATTTAAATAAGGCCATTAGACTAATATTTCCTCTTTGTGTATTGCAGATAGATGCTTTCAATGTCCACTGTGCAGTTTGGTCTGCAAAGACTGCTTTATTCTGCAGGAGCACGTTGAGCTTCATCTACAAGACCATGATGCAGCTAAAGGTGTCTTTAAAATAAATATCACTGCAGCAAGTATATCTGTATGTTTACAAGTGTTTATTTTATCACCAGCTGTCTATGATTGATGTCTGATATGGTTTGTCCTCTTAAGGAGCTGCTTCTGAGGTTGGCACTTCAACAGAAGCATCTTCTGCAAGCAGTGGAAGATCAGGTGAGTTAGCGAGGTGGTCAGTTTGGCAGTTAATGGCCAAACTAAACTATAACTGTATTTTTGGGGTCTCCAGGTGTGATGCGCTATGAGTGTCCAATGTGTTCTCTGAGCTGTTCCAGCAGTTCCTCTCTTCAAGAGCATGTTGAGCTGCATCTGGAATATGGCTCAGCATCTGCAACAGGTATGTGTGTATTATAAAGTATACAACTACTTTTGTCTAGAATTGTTGGTTAGTTACTTTTAAAGGATTAGTTCACTTCCAGAATAAAGCTTGCTGATAATTTACTCACCCCCATGTCATCCAAGATGTTCATGTCTTTCTTTCTTCAGTCAAAAAGAAATTAAGTTTTAGGAGGAAAACATTTCAGGATTTTTCTTCACATAGTGGCCAGTGGGTTGAACGTCCAAACTGCAGTTTCAGTGCAGCTTAAAAGTGCTCTACACAATCCCAGCCGAGGAATAAGGGTCTTATCTAGCAAAACAATCAGTCGTCTTAGATGACATGGGGGTGATTAAATTACCAAGAAATTTAAGTTTACAAAAAATCAGGATGCTCTGTGAGTTCTGTTTACAATTACAATGCATCAAGACATTAATAATGAATCAGCATGAAAGCTAGAACTTCCTAAAACTTCTGACTTGATGTTCATTTGCTTTGGATGTTTTGAGGGCATTCATCTGAAGACCTCACACTGGCCAGGAAGCTTCAGGAGGAAGAGGAGCAAAAATGGAAGGAGGCTGAGACTAGACGGGAAGCGGAGGACTTTAAAAAGCTCCAGGTTAGCTAAAGAAAACTTCACTGTGAGATTTGAAGAAATTGTTCGCCTGAAAAGTAGAAATTGTCATATTTACTCACCCTTGTGTGGACCAACTACATAAAGAGTTATTTATTTATTTCTTTTTACTACTCTTTTTAGAAGCAGTTTGGGCTTGACAACAGTGGTGGTTATCGCAAGCAAATGGAGAGGAATATGGAGAGGGCTGTATCTCGAGGTCAGATGGTTCCTGCAGAGTTTCACAGGAAAAAAGCGGAGATGCTTGAATCTCTGGCCTCTGGGGTGGATGATGGCAAAAGCAGAACATCAGGTCCGATTGAGAGTGCATCATAGAGCTACACCAGTAATCTTTACATGTTTAGTCCAGCGGGTGAATTATTAGACTGAAATTCTGTTTATTTATAAATCAGTCTGGAAATCTGAAAATCTGGAATCTAAGGGGGGTGCAAAAAAAAAATCGAAATATTGAACACAAAAATCGCCTTTAAAGTTGACCAAGCTCTTAGCACTGCATGTTACTAATCGAAAATTAAGCTTTGATATATTTACTGTAGGAAATTTACAAAATATCTTCATGGAACATAATCTTTACTTAACATCCTAATGATTTTTGACATTAAAAAAAAAATCAGTAATTTTGACCTGTAAAATGTATTCTTGGCTATTGCAACAAATATAGCTGTGCTGCTTATGACTGGTTTTGTGGTCCAGGGTCACATTTTTGGAACTTAAGTGGTTTTACAGTCAATTTTGAACTGTGGTGTGTGTATATGTCTAAAAAATGTAGAAAGTGTAAATAGATAAAACAGTCAAAGCTTACACTTAACCTTTCTATTTCAGGACTTATGGGAGCTCTGTATAGGTACTACCAGAGGGACGCCTCTGACTGTGCGCATGTGTGGCTCTGTGCTGAGACTGATCACTACTCTTCATCAGAGGGGGACAAAGGTTGGGGATGTGGCTACAGAAACTTCCAGATGCTTCTTTCATCTTTGCACAGGCTGGAGCAGTATAACCTTTTACCTGGTATAACATCAGTAACATTGTTATTCTCTTGGCTTCATGTTGATTTTCCTTGTAACAGCACCCATTATAAAATTTCCATTTGCAGATTCAGTTCCCAGCATTCCAAGAGTGCAGGGCTTAATCGAAGAGGCGTGGGGTCAAGGCGCTGATCCTCAGGGTGCTTCACACTTCAACAATCGACTGCGGGGCACACGGGCTTGGATAGGAGCTACAGAAATCTATGCAGTTCTCACCTCCCTTAGTGTGAAGTACATATTAAAAACAACAAGTTTACATTCACAATTTTTTTTTTTTTCATACATTTTAAAAGACATTAATACTTTTATTCAGCAAGGGTGCATTTAGTTATTTAAACGTCTATTATATATAATATTTTAATATAGAGACAGAGTGCATTTAGGCCACACCAACACCGGGGGGGAAACAATCCAACGCTCTCCATTGACTTTGTATTGCGGGAATCTGCCTCCTTCTCATTTCTGACTTATAACAAAAAACAGAACAATGTCTAAAAGCTGCTATGTGACAAGGTGTACAGCAAACAAGCTAAAAAACGCAGTTTTTATAAGCTGTCGACCCAAAAAAACAAGCGTTTATAGTAGTGATAGTTGTGAATGTCAGGGTATTTCACGTTGAGCCATTCAGCTGAAAAAATGGTAAGGAAAAGGAGCACTGACACAGACCAATAAAATTTAGTTTCTCCATCTCCTCCTCTCAGTTTTACATAAGGTGGTGAAATAATCCTTTGACATGGTTCAAAGTAAATTGTTTCCTGTCGTGATTAATTTTCCCTCCAGTGGGCATAGTTCTCAGAGTAATATGACACGTTGCGCTCTACTTTTGTGTCCTTAAACGCTTGTTTTTTGGGTTGACAGCTTATTGTGATGTGCGTCACTCTGTCACTATACACTACCAGTCAAAGGTTATTGAACAGTAAGATTTTTAATCTTTTTTAAATGAGTCTCTTCTGCTCACCAAGCCAAATTTATTTGATCCAAAGTACAGCAAAAACTTTTTTGGTTTACTATTTAAAATAACTGTTTTCTATTTGAATATATTTTAAAATGTTATTTATTTCTGTGATTTCAAAGCTGAATTTTTAGCATCATTACTCCAGTCACATGWTCCTTCAGATATCATTCTAATATTCTGATTTGCTGCTCAGAAAAAAACAGACTATTTAATTTTTTTWAAAAATATATTCAAATAGAAAGCAGTTATTTTAAATAGTAAAAATATTTCACAATATTACTTCTTTTTGCTATATTTTGGATCAAATAAATGCAGATCTTTAAAAAACATTAAAAAACTTACTGTCCAAAAACGTTTGATTGGTAGTGTAAATAGAAAATAGTTATTTTTAAAAAAAAAAAATCACAATAATACTATTTTCAGTGTATATTTTCAGAGACTTCTTTCAAAAAAAATTGTACCAACCTCAAACAGTAGTGTACATGTAAATAGCTTAAATATGATTAAATTAACATCTTAACTTTCCTTAATTTTTAGAGCCCGAATTGTAGATTTTCACAAGCCCACTGGCCCGGGAGACACACACCCCAGGCTGTTTGAGTGGGTGAAACAGTATTTCTCACATTCTGCCAGCAGAAGTGCAAGACTGCCACCCAAAGTAGTACAGACGACATTACCACCTATATACCTCCAGCACCAAGGTATTTCATGATTTCTCTTGTAAACTACAGCAGTTTAATTAGACTAAAGTGAATTTATTGTTCCTAATGAAAAACAAGAATGCATTAACGAAACAAATTGATATGCATGTAATCCTGTCATTATGATCAGGCCACAGTCGCTCTATCATAGGAGTGGAACAGAAAGTAAATGGCAGCCTTTGCCTGCTCCTCTTCGATCCCGGGTGTGCACCCAAGGAAATGAGGAGAATGCTGTCACAGGATACAGCAGCTACCATTGTACGACGTATGCGCAAATTGCCCGGTAGCCTAAAGCACAGACAGTATCAAGTGGTCGTTGTAGAAGGGCTGCTAACACCTGAAGAAAAACAGGTAATTTGACCTACAGCTTTAGGGATTATTGTGTTTAGATTTCACATGCACAGTCTATGTTAAACTTGAGCTGCTGCTTAACGTCTTTGTGTTTTTCAGAGCCGCATTCTTAATTCAAGGACACTGTGTGCTGAGAAAATTCCTTGATGGAACCGTCAACGTCTGCTGAATGCAGTTTTATCTACTAGTTCCTGCTACTTTTATCTACTAAACTGTGAAACACTGTATAAATGTCAATAAACAATAATAAATATAGTTTTATCTTACATGCTGCACAGTTATTATTACTTGTTATAATGTATGTGAGTCTTCAGTTCTTTAGATTTTGATTCATTGAATGATCAGCTTGTTTTGTTTTTAAACTACAGCTGTATGCGTATGGTATCCATTGTCGACACTCGCTATCAGTGGTCAAGGGATGTTATTCGGCTTTATGCACTCCAAGGAAATCTGAACCATCAGCTTCCCACTCCTTTTCCCATCCCATAGGCCAAATTTAAATCTTTTAACAGATCCTCCCCTCCCTTCTCGGGTTCCTAACCAAATGCGTTAAATGCCAAAATACACTTCCTGATTTAATCAGGGCAGAGAAGTCACAGGACGAACAAGAATCTCATAGTTACTCCAGAGGGGATAGAAAAAAAAGAGAGATGGCAGGTAAGTGAACTGCAAGGTTGGACAGACCAGGTAGACATCGCACACCACAGTTTAGGATTAACACACATCACGTGTCTTGATGTGCAAGAAATATGTATTACCATGGAGAACCAATATTCTCTCAGATATTATGCTATGAACACTATCTGCTCCCAAAACAACGGTGTTTTAATCCCTATGGATGGACATATTTTTACATTAACGTTACTTGATTTCTCAGACTTTGTTTCCATTTCTTAAACGTTAGTTAACTACGTTGATTTAACATGAACTAACAATGAAAAACAACTCTTAACTTATTTATTAATCATAGTAAATGTTCGTTTCATCATTTACACATTATTAAAATAAAAAGTTGCGTTTGTTAATAGTATTTAATGGAACTCTTCTAAAATGAACTGTTTTAACATGGACTTTGCCCCTTATTCGTTAGCGTTTCGTTGGTCCGTGGGGGAGAAAACACTTTTCGAGTTGCCTTTACATAGTTTGATTTAGGGATGCACCGAAACGTATCGGCCGAAATGCTTGCGCGTTTTGTCAGTAAAGTCGGTTCTGTAATCAGCGGTAAATGCCATCAGGTGCGTGATTTC
>JAHKKF010517680.1:0-27848 GCA_019740295.1 Labeo calbasu | reverse complement strand
TCTCCCTACATACACATCATTGTAGAGAAAAAGTCGAACCCATTTGTGATGATCTCTGCCCTATTAGCATAAAGACAGCCCTGAGTGAGAGGCAGCAGTCCGCCATTACTGGAGATATACAATGTCAGCACCAAAGAGGCGTTACAAGTGTTGTGTTTTTCTGATGCGCCAACAAACATAACATGGAGTCTCCATAGACTCCCTCCATCTGAGCCGCTGAGGACACTGTGGTTAAATTTCATTATCGAAGGAAATGTCCTAGAAAAAAAATCAGTAAAGCCCCCTATATGTTTAGGGATCAATACTAACGCTTTGTAATCGAACGTCAGCTCCAGACAATTTAAGTCACGTGTTTGTTTTTCAAATTGCCTTTCTGAAAGCACTTCTTAGCACTCTGTAAGGCTAAAATGTTGCTAAAGCTATGACCGTCTCTGCCTTTTTACTGATGCTGCCTTCACGTGCTACCAGAATGATCGTAAATAGGAATGCGGTAGTTAAAAATTGCATATGAAAGCAATATGAATTTGACCGCTTGAATTAGTCAAGCTGATAATCACAAGTGGGACTTATAAAGTTTGTGACAGTGCCACGAGTTAGTTTTATTGCGCTATGCTCCTCTTCTGACTAATTCATAAACACGCCTTTATAAAGCACGGTATAATCAGATGACTGACTTTTAAACCGAGTACGTTTTCTGTAAAGATAACAGGCTTGCACTAATAGTGCAATGTTTATTGCAAAGGCCAGCACTGGAACATGAGCTCCTGAAGCTCCGCCCTCTTCTCCGGGAGCACCAGCTCATTTGCATTTAAAGGGACAAACACAAAACAGCACGTTTTGGCTCATACACTAAAAGTGGCAATTTTAACAAGCTACATAAAATTATCTGTAGGGCATTTTGAGCTAAAAACTTAAGATACACACTCTGGGGACATCAGAGACTTATTTTACATTTTGTAAAAAGGGACATAATAGGTCACCTTTAAATTTGTATCTGTTGCTCACACAAAGTTGTTCTAAAGCTTTATCGATATATTAAAAAAAGAGCAGCCAAAATCTTCAAATATTCATCTTTTATGTTCCAGAAAAGGTAAGTCATATAAGGTTGGGTAAACATGACAATAAGAAAATAATTTTTTTTTGTATGAACTATCCCTTTAATTGTGTTGCAGAAAGACTTTAAATCTAATACTAGAATACACACAGTCCAAATGGGCAAAAAAAAAAAAAAAAAAAAGGCAGACACAAGGCTAATTCATGAGCAATGACACAAATTATATAAAGGGTTTATGTGATTAGGGGCTTAATCACCTGCAAACAATGATTTATAGCTCTTCCAGTCAGATCAACTAAATTGCAAAGTGCTGAAATTCATTTATTGAGTTCCATATAGGAATAGCAGTTACTAACATTTATGTAAAGCAATACTAAAAAGGAAGGATATCAAAGACATATTCAGTTGAAAAGTCTATGATGGGACATTGAAAACTGATATAAAATGTAATAGCTTTTAAAGTAACCGCACTTGGATGTGAGCAGTAAATGCTTGAAAATGTTTGTTTTTGCTGGTGATGAATGTTTATTTTATGCTATGCTGTTATAAAACCACAAGAGGGAGGTCAAGAGCACAGCAAAGACCGGTTCAGTGATATCAGTGAGAAATCAGACACAAACTGCAATATGTGGCTAAACAATCCCTCATGACAGCCATTATTCGTTATGTCACGCTGTAATGACTCTTTCAGCCTTTCAGCTGAATCATGAATGCAATGCAAGTGACAACAGTCACCATAATAACCCAAACACAATTTTTAGCTGCTTAACGTAGACTCTATGATGAGGCCCTCGTAGTTTTAGCAGTCTGCCAACTTGTCTAGAAATGCTCTTTCTGTGCTTAAGCGGTTTATGAGTCTCAGGTATTGTTCTAGCAAATGTGTTGCCAATACATGATATGCCAGAAAATGAGCATGCTAATGAACAACAAAGCAGACAGAGAGAAAAAAAATCCTGCCAGGCTTTTATGTACACATTTAAGACAGCAAAGATGCCCTCAAGTGGTCATATGGGGCTACTTCAAGATTTAAGTCAGAGGGGGAAAAAGATCACTGCAGAGACTGCAAACAGTTCCTCACAGAGCATGTAAAACACAGCGCTGATCTGTGTAAGACATTTACCCACAGTTTAAACACACATGCTCACTGCAAACAAACAAAAGAGACGTTGGGTATTCATACATATTAAATGCAGTCAAACGCAACACACACTGGCACTTTTAGGAATAGGAAACATCTGGTATGAAGCTGGATGACATGCTTCCTGTGAACTGCTGCAGGCGCCATTTCTCACATTCAGAATCAGAACCATTAGGTAACGGCACTGTGTCCTGGCCGACAGAGCTTTGCGCTGTGCGGCGAAATGCAGATTGATCTATTGTCCTTTCCTCACCCTGCTATGACATCATCAGCAAGAAGATCTTTTGGTGCATGTCATTAGGGAGTGTATTATTTCACTTCCAAAAGTTACGTAATACAGACGGCTCTCCGTAGGTGCTCACTGCTCTGAACCACAGCATGGATTACAGCCCGAAGCCAAAGGCGATCCGATATGAGTGCAAGTGCGTGTTTGTGTGTATGCGTGTGTGTGTGTGTATCATGGCCCAAATTATTACATATATACTGTGCAACAGTGTCACACAGGACGTGAGAGAATGAAAAGCTTTATTTGATTTGAAGGTGAGAAGGACAGCTTGATCCTACTGCAAGCTGGGAATACAAAGAGAACTATCTGTTAACCATGTCATTCATTAAACACATCAGCGTTTTTAATTGATCCAACTATAGCCGCTGCATGTTTAATCCGCCTTCTAATCATGTAGTTAATAGGTTTATGAATTTATCTTCCTCTCACGCATGATGTCCCCTGATCATCCCAATAGTGACAAGGTCGTCTAGTTACACAAAGCACTTTTGAATCGTTTGGAGTTTAAAATGAAAGTCACGGTGATTTTGTGTGTGGAACAGACCAAAATTCAATTCATTCTTTGAAAAAGCTTTCCTCTTTGCTGCAGCTTTCAAATCTCATTCATGTTTACACAAATTCAAACTGTGCGTTTTTTTGTTTTTTTCCATATTTTTGGTCTGGTCCTTAATAAAAGGCTACTTTATTGCTTCAGAAACCTTGGGAACCATGGACCACTTCAAGCTTTGACTTTCATCAAAATATCTCCTAACAGAATTGAAGTGAATTAATGATAAAAAGTTCAACTATGGAAGGACAAAACAGGTTAAGAATATCAAAAAGCGTATCATATTAAAGCTTCATAACAATACTAACAGTTACTTCATTAGTGAATAGCCAATCAGTGTATACAAATAAAAGGCAGGTAAAATTATTTCAATATTTCACTATTACAACAGTTAAAGCAATTTAATTAATTTAGATTGCAGTAAGTCAAATATGTGACCCTGGAACACAAAACCAGTCTTAAGTAGCACATGTATACAGTATTTGTGGCAACAGCCAACAATACATTTTGTGGGTCAAAATATTCAATTTTTCTTTTATACCAAAAATCATTAGGATATTAAGTAAATATCATGTTCCATGAATATATTTTGTACATTTCCTACCGTAAATATATCAAAACCTAATTTTTGAGTAGTAATATGCATTGCTAAGATCATTTGGACAACTTTAAAGGCGTTTTTTTCAATAACAACAAGCGCGAACAACTTGAATCTATTGCGAATTCTGCTTGCAGAAATCTTTTTCAATAGATCGATCCCGATCTATTGCAACGACTGAATTTTTCCTGCAAAAAAGTTCACCAAACAATAGCAAGTGACCACATTTACTCATATAAAAGCCTGACCATTGCTATGCAATTTAATTTACGAAAGGCTACATTCGAAGATTGAATGAGTCATAGCGGTGGAACGAAGTCTGTCCCAATTCGAACATTTCTTCAAATGCAGCCTCAAAATGCGTCCTTCAATTTCTGAGCGATGAAGGATACAACAGATAGAACCTTTGCGGCCTACGCTACCCCAAGGTGCATTGCGTGCCAGTGACGACAAGTTTTTCTTTTTGAGAGAGAGAGAGAGAGAAAGAAAATGCTGGATTATACTTTTATATGGAAGTATTAGGTTTCAGTTTAATCAAATATGTAAGGTTACACAAAGAAAAAAAACACTTTGAAGATTTAGTTCAATTTTCACCCAAAAATGAAAATTCTGTCATTAATTACTTACCCTCATGTCATTGAAAACCCACAATACCTTTGTCCATCTTTGGAAGACAAATTAATATTTTGGATGAAATCCAAGAGCTATCTGATCAACTGACAGCAATGCAACATGTTCAAGATATGTTCAAGGCCCAGAAAGGTAGTAAGGATACTGTTAAAATAAAAAGTTCATTTGCAAAAACAGATGACAATTTTCAGAAATCATGTTTTTTCACTGTGCATTCCAGTTAATCTTAATCAAACTGCAGCTGGGTTATTTTGATTAAGTAAAAATAACTAATAAAATACAGGTAACTAACACAATAAAACACCATAAAAACATGATAACATAATTTAAAAACATGATCTGCTGACATCAGTGATTCAACTATAATTTTATGAAGCTACAAGAATACTTTTTGTGCGCAAAGAAAACAAAAATAATGACTTTATTCAACAGTTTTCTTTTCCATGTCAGTCTTAGACGCGTGTTCAAGGGAGTACCATGTTGAAACTGTAATAAAATAAATAAAGTTATTTTTATAATATTTAGTCGCTATTTTTGTTTTCTTCGTGCACAAGTATTCTCGTAGCTTCATAAAATTATGGTTGAACTACTGATGTCACATGGACTATTTTAATAATGTCCTTACTGCCTTTCTGGGCCTTGAATGTGTCGGTTGTCTATGCAGGGTCAGAAAAGCTGTCGTATTTCATCAAAAATATCGCAATTTGCATTCTGAAGATAAACGAAGGTCTTATGGGTTTGGAATGACATGAGGGTGAGTAATTAATGACAGAACCCTTCAAAATGGTTTAAATATTGACCTCTATCTTGCTTAGGTGTTATCTGTGTGGTTTGCAAAATGACTACCTATGTAGAGCATTCCGAATTTAGGAGGTTACTTGGAAGGCAGCTTTTGGAACAGAGATAAACTATCTTGACTGTGAGGATCTATGGTTCTCTATCCTGCAGAGCTACAAGCTACAGGGTTAATATAATGACAAGAGCAGACATCTTAAAAGTTCAATTTAGAGATTGGAGGACATCTTTCAGGATGGAGAAAGAGTGGTAATGGAGCATGACAGGATACATCCATTTCACAGGAGACAGGCAGAAAGAGAGAGAAAGAAAGAAACAAAGAAAGACAAATGTAGCAGCGCTCGTTGTCTACTCCACCAGGTATGTGACCTTTTAGCACTAGCTATATATAGCCCCAAGCTAGAGGGG
Organism: Labeo calbasu; assembly: GCA_019740295.1. Lineage (NCBI taxonomy): Eukaryota > Metazoa > Chordata > Actinopteri > Cypriniformes > Cyprinidae > Labeo > Labeo calbasu. The sequence goes on along the minus strand of JAHKKF010517680.1, from coordinate 22,392 downwards.
GGAAAAGGCGGGTTTTGTCCTCTCCCTTTCTTTCCCCGCCTCCTCTGTCCAGGTCTCCCTGACGTGTTGTCAATTCTAGCGAAAGCAAGTCTTATTGACAGGGCTAAATGAGATTGCTTCCACTCATCTATCTTGGGTAAAGATCCATTGGCTTTCTTCTTTAGTCACAAGTACATGATGCCCACCAGGCTGTGATTTACAACACTAACCCATCAGCTGACATCCAGCGCTTTTCAGTGGACGTCTCTTTTCACACAAATCATTTCTAAAAATGGTCCATAAATCACTTGATGCCTGATAGTCCATATAAGGCACTGTTCCAGGGATGGCAAGACAAAGGAAGCATCTTTGCCACATAAATTTTAAAGTGGGACGGTACAATAGTGGCATGATGTGTTTTTAGCATCACTATTTTTATTGCTCATATTTGGGGTTAGGGATTTGAACAAACCCCTAACCGTACATGGCCACTGGTGTGTAGTGAGCAGAGATGAGCGGGTGTTTCCAATTCATTCTTCATGGGCGGCAGGCTTGTGCAGGGGATTGTAGGATTGACAGCGGAGCAGAGCAAGCAGTAAGAGTGTAAATAAAAATTGAGAAATGTCTGCAAATGAGAGGCGAAAAAGCAGGGTAGCATCCGTTTGCAGAGGTCAGTCATAGACCCAGATCACCTTAACAATGACTGTAATCGCTTTCGTTTTCTTTGCGCATAAAAAGTATTCTTGTAGCGTCATAACATTACGGTTGAACCACTGATGTTACATGGACTATTTCAACAATGTCTTTACCACCTTTGTACCGCCTTGACCGTGGTAGTTGCGCTGCTGTCTATGCAGGGTCAGAAAGCTGTCAGATTTCATCAAAAATATCTTAATTTGTGTTCTGAAGACGAATGAAGGTTTTACAGCTTTGCAACCACGAGGGTGAGTGATTAATGACAGAATTTTCAATACTGGGTGAACTAACCTAGTAAAAAAGTAATAGATTTAAAATGTATTTATTTTATATTAAGTATAGGTCAAGTCTATTAACATATTTACTGACATATCGCTTTACTGATATAAAAAATATTAAAAAGTTGTAATCAAACTTTATTTGGAGTACCACTTGTGCACAATGCATATTTCTTAATATTAAGCCTAAGATATGTTTTAATGTGAGTATTGATAAGGACTGTATGGTCTTTAAATAATAAATGCAAAATATTTAATGTGTACCTAAAGTATACTTCCAATAGTTCCACTTTAGCACAATCAAATATACTGAAGCATATCTTTAGTTGGACTTCAACTCTACTTTCGCAAAGTTAAAGTGCATTACGCACAAAACAAGTTGCTCCAATTTAGCAGACTTTACCAGTTTAGTACTTTTATTAAATACATAATATGCAAATGTATTTGTAATATTCTTAGCATGACAAAAAAAAATATTTTAAATACATGTTAGTACATTTATTTTTCACTAGGGTATCCCTTTAATGAATCACGCATATGTATTCTTCAGCTAATGCGGACAAACTACTGTACTAAAATACTAAAATACACTGTTTCCAATATTGTACAGCTCCAGAACAATGACTCTTACAAGCAGTTTCTAAGTAAGTGCAACAAAAGAGTCTGATTCTCAAACGACCTACTTAATTACTTCGTAATAATATTGCAGTTAATAATATTAATGAATTAATTGTTAATACATTTTTTTAGTATTGTTGTAGAATATATAGTTAATATAGACCTAAAATGAATTCTTTACAGTACAGTGAGAAGCAGCTCACTTCCAGAACAAAAATTTACAGATAATGTACTCACCCCCTTGTCATCCAAGATGTTCATGTCTTTCTTTCTTCAGTCGATAAGAAATTATATTTTTTGAGGAAAACATTTCAGGAATTATCTTTATATAGTGGACTTCAGTGGTGCCCGTGAGTTTGAACATCCAAAATGCAGTTTAACTGCAGCTTCAAATGTCTCAAAACAACCCCAGCTGAGGAAGAAGAGTCTAGTGAAGCAATCGGTTATCGTCATGCATACTCTGTGCAATCCGGGTCAATACAGTTAGGGTTTGTCGAAAAACTCTCATTTTCTTCTCCAACTTCAAAATCATCCCACATTGCTGCGGAAGTATCGACCCAGTGTTTACAAAATGAACATGCAAAGAAGATCAAACTGCCTTGACAAAAAAAAAAAAAAAGGTAAAACAGCGATGTAGGGCGATTTTGAAGTTGGGGAAGAAAACGAGATGGGTGTTTTTTGAACATACCCTAACTGTACTGAACCGGATTACACATGTGCATCGCAGAGAATAGACAAGACAAACATTTGAGGTTAAAAAGTATATAAATTGTCAATTTGTTTAGAAAATGACAGATCGTTTTGCTAAATAAGACCCTTATTCCGTGGCTGGGATCGTTTAGAGCCATTTGAAACTGCACTTAAACTGCATTTTGGAAGTTCAAACTTGCGGGCACCATTGAAGTCCACTATATGGAGATAAATCCTGAAATGTTTTCCTCAAGAAACATAATTTCTTTACGACTGAAGAAAGAAAGACATGAACATCTTGGATGACAGGGGGGTGAGTAAATGATCTGTAAATTTTTGTTCTGGAAGTGAACTTCTCCTTTAAGAACACTGGGTTCCAAATAACATTGGATCCTACTGAATTTCATTGTGTGGACTTCTCAAAGTTTGGAATGACATAAGGGAGTGTAAATGATGATAGAGTTTTTATTTATCCCCTTAAGGCCAATTAATGGAATGGACTTATGCTGTCTCTTAAAACACACACACACACACAACTATTTTACATTTGTTTATCATTATAAAAACTTTGTAAGAGAATTGCTATTCTGTTTTTCAAAAATATTTATTTATTAAAAGTAAAAAAAAATAATATAATAAAATAATCACTAACAAAACCGCAAATTAACCAGAATTGTTCAAGGAAATCGGAATCAGAACTATAAAATTTACAAAAATCCCATCTCTGCTTATAACAGCCTAGCGACGACTTGTGCATGTACAACAAATCTGTTTTGTGTAGTGGATGTGGCTTAAGAGGGCTGAATGGAGGGGTGTGGCTTGGCTGAAAGCGGCTCTCAAGTCTACAGCAGCTCAGACGGAAGTCTGAGTGTGAGCGACAGACGCCAACAGATCTGGGATTCCCCAGTTTACTTATTCTCGACACGTTCCTTCTGCCTGACTCTCCTCCGCCCACTCCTTCCCTCTTCTTCCTTTCTAAAAAATAAAGGTGAAAGTCATGATGCAGTGGGAGTCCACCGTTGTTAGGTAACAGCCTGCGAGCTCCCTAAAGATTCACGTAGACGGTTTACGGCCATATCGCTCCACAGGTGCATCCATACTGCGTCAACACGCTCAGACGCACATACACGCGCACCACACACACACAAATAATCTCCAGCGGGGAGATGCCTGCAAGCACACACTCACTGTTTACCCATAATGCATCAGTAAAGGTCAAATGCTATAAACTTCAGACTGCTATTCCTAGAACCCCGCTATTTACGACCGTCTCCATCTACTATGTCTGCTCTGAGCCATTTCTAAGAGGTCGACAAAAAAACACTAACGCAGCCAATTTAACACTTCCTCATGCAGAAAGCTGCCAAGCAGAGCTGGAGTAAAAGAGAAGGCGTGAATGCATGCGTGTTTGGTGGGAGGTCTTTATGATGGGAGGCCTCAGACAGTTCGCAGCTGCAGCCAAAATGTCCCCTGTAAGTTTTTACTCATAAATGATTCATCTTATCATGACCGAATCAGCAATATGGCTTAAGGACGAGGCCTTTTAAACCTCCATCCCACTTAGACTGCCATAATATAAAACCGTGCGTCCTGTGGGCTTGACCTCCTTTGAATAAATGCCCAGGTTCAGCAACTGGGGAGGATCTAGCTGTAATATTTCTGCTAGCATTACTCAATCAGGACGGATTGCACCAACCCACCATCAGATGATTAAATACCCTAAAGAATCCTGCGATGTTGTAATAGATCAAAGGAAATGCAATCAAGGAAGCCATCTGTCCACCACCTTTTTCTGTGTCCTGTATTGGGGTGTAGTATTAGCGCTGTACTGTACGAAAGCATCTGTCCGGGACGCTCCTGTTTCTGTAGTTTTGGCATTCTGGCACGGTATACGCAGCTAAATGAATGACGGTATCAGATCCACTGATGGTTTCTGCCAATAAGGATCTAAATAAGCCGGAGAGTGATATAAGAGAGTGGATGGATCAATCTTAAAACGCACATTCAATTAAAGTAACTCACCAAAGTGTTACACAGCGTCCAACAACTGAGAGCTGTCAAGAAGGCTACTACTAAACACTGTCTAAATATTAGACTTTTCTCATTCTTGAGGAAAGAGACAGAGCCAGTCTCCTCTCTCTGCCTATTTTGTATTGCTGGTTCTCCTCTGTGCTGGCTATGATGGCAAAAAGCCAATAAAAATAAGTTAATTAAAAAAATACATAAAATGAAAGTGCCATCCAACTGATGGATGGATTACGTACAGTAGATGTGTTTATTCACAGTCTGGAGAGTTTACACAGCACAAAACACTAAACTGCGGCATCTGTGAACAGATCGTTCACAATATTAAAGTTGTAAGACAAGCAAACCTAAACAAAATGAACAGCTGTAACTAGTATTCAAACAAATGTTTATAAACACACTAGTGCTCCAACATTCGCCGCTGGTAAGATTTATTTATTTATTTTTTACATTTTTAAAAGATGTCTTATGTCTATGCTCAGCAAACTGCATTTATTTGCCCAAAATACAGTAAAAACTTTAATAATAAAAATGTAAAAATAACTGTTTTCCATTTTTGTTATTATTAGTCAGATTAGTATTGTTATTATTTAATGTAATATTTAATTTAATATTACATTTGTATTGATTGATTGATTGATTGATTGTAATTTATTGCTGTGATGGCAAAGCCAAATTTTCAGCAGCCATTATTCCAGTCTTCAGTGTCACATGATTCTTGAGAAATCATTCTGATTTGGTGTTCAAGAAACATTTCTTCTTATTATTGTTAAAAACAGTTGTGCTACCTAATTAAAGCATTTATTTGAAATATAAATATTAACATTATAATAATAACTTCTCTTCTCCAAATTCCAAATCGTCCTATATCGCCACAGAAGAATCGCGTTTACAAACAAAGGTAAAACAGCAAGGTAGGAAGATTTTGAAGTTGAAGGAAAAAAACGAGTTTTTTGACCCTCACTGTACTGACTTGGATTACACAGACTACGCATGCGCGTCACAGAGACAAGACAAGATGAGCATTTGAGGTTAAAAAGTATTTTAATCTGTCAATTTCTTTAAAAAATGACCGACCGTTTCGCTAGATTTCGCCTTCTTCCTCGGCTTTGATCGTTTAGAGCCATTTAAAGCTGCATTTTAACTGCATTTTGGAAGTTCAAACTTTGAGGCGCCATTGAAGTCGACTACACGGAGATAATTCCTGAAATGTTTTCCTTAAGAAACAAAATTTCTTTACGACTGCAGAAAGAAAGATATGAACATCTTGATAACAAAAGGGATGAGTAAATTATCTGTACATTTTTGTTCTGGAAGTGAACTAATCCCTTAAGACATTTTGTCTTTACATTTAATGCATCATTGCATTTAATACACCTTTGCTGAATAAAAGTATTAGTTTATTTATTTTATTTTACTGAGCCCAAACATTTAAAACAGTAGTTTAAATACTGAGAATATATCTTTTCTAAACTAGTGTTAAACATATGTTAAGGTAATCTAATGAAAACTAACCTTTTATAGATTGTAAACATAAGTAATTAAACTATTTTAGTATGTCATAAAGATTTGACACATGGAATTATGACATGTCAGTTGTTTTTATATTGATATGAATGTTTAAGTCTTTAATTACTTGAAAAAGCTTTAAACCCACATTTCAAGAACATTCTTGAAGATTTTGTACTTTAAAAAAATGTAGTATGTTTGTATGTTTAAAAAAAAAACATGTACCAAAATCATAAATGTAGTTTTTTGCCCTCTCTATTATTAGAGTTCACTGAATTCTGTTTTTGTTTTGTTTTGTTATTCAAACAACTATTTTGTCTAATATATAATATCTTTTCAACATTTCTTTCAAAATGCCTGCTGTCTCGCAAAAATGTCCACAAAAAGCACATAATAATATCTTAAATGTTCACCGGCTAGTGAAAGTGTACAATCCTCATAGACAAATGAGGTTTAGAAGAAAGAGAGCCGTTATTGATCCATCGTTCTGATGTAGTTTACAGCAATAGCTGATCAAAGGTCATGTGCTCTAACTAGGGGTATGCAATATGACGATTTTTGATCGTGGACGATAAAAATGTCTCCACGATCTGCTTTTTGAGAAATATCGTAGTTTCGTGCTATTCTATCAGCTGCAGTTCTGGCGCCTCCGTCTCATTATACTGTACAACGCGACATACATTCACATCAGTGTTAACTTAGCGGTAGAGTTACACTCACAGGACACTGCACTTATTCACAAACACAAGTACTTTATTTGCTTTAAAGCCTTGCCGGTTAAACATTTCATTCGCGTGCTGTTCCGACATGCGCTTCTCCACTGCGCGTACACCTGAAACGCACGCGCATTAAAATCGTGTCAAATAGCGCCTAAATACTGAACTAAGTTATGTATCGCGTCTGATTACGCTAATATTGTCAAAACACACAAGGTTTACATATAAAAACAGTTTATAAAGGTTATGTCTAAAGTGAAAGCAAACAATTGAGAGAAAAACGGATGCCTGCCTGTATATTAGATGTGCAGCTCTTAAAGGGGCAGCAGACTAATTGTACTAAACATGCAACCGTTTGTCATCAAAGGCGTAGTTCACCCAAAAAATATAATTCTGTCATTATTTACTCACTTACATGTTGTTCCAAACCTGTATTACTTTCTTTCTTGTGTTAAACACAAAATAAGATATTTTGAAGAATGTGGATAACCAAACAGTAGCTGGTCCCCACTGAATTTAATAATAGAAATGATCAAATAGACAACGTTTAACAGAAAAAAGAAACTCATTCAGGTTTAAAACAAACTGAGAGTGAACAAATAATGGTATATTAAAATAAAACACTATGGCAGAATTGACAGATGACAGAAGTTTTATTTTTGGGCGAACTATTCTTTTAATTGTTATTAAAACCAAACACAAAGAGAAAAATCACTCACTGCTCTTGATTAAAGAACTTTAATACACTTGCTTTAATAAGAATCAATGTACAATTGTGTATATAGTGTATAAGTATACAGTGTTTCACTTTTTATATTTGTTAATTTAATTTCTTGAATGCTACTGTTAAATACACCTACTATACCTTAAAAATAAAGCATGGTTGGTATTCTTTGCTATTCTGCTATTCTTTTTTATTTTATACTTTGTTACCTTGAAAGTCTTTGTTTTTAGTTTGGCTGTACTGCTCAGACAATTTGCAAAATAGTAAAACCAGCATGACAAAGGAATCGTGATACAATCGTGATATTTCTGAAAAAAATCGTGATATGATATTTTTGCCATATCGCCCACCCCTAGCTCTAACATGTCCTTGTGGGAGGTTACACATCTGGTCTACGTGACATACACTGGTGCCCTTATAATAACACAATGACAACCCCATGTGTATCTGATTTTATGGGCATATCAATAATAATAATATGAATAATTTATCATTCCACGACAGCTGATGCATAATCAAAAAGCGCATGCAGGATCAAGATAAATTCTCTTAGCAACTAAAGGGCCGAGCTTGCGCTGATGTAAAAAGAAGCGACTGCTCTTTGACATAAACACAGTAAGTAAAACCTATGACACAAATTACAAAGACATAATGAGAGCTATCAGTAGCTTCATTTTCATTTTGGTGATATGCACTAGACTTCTGAGTTACTCATTTGTCACTTTGGATAAAAGGGTCTGATAAATGAATTAAAGTAAATGTACTCAAGCCACCAATTACAGGCAATCTACTTTATGCTATAGAAACAAGAACTGATCCAGGGTGGTCTTAGTGTGTTTTGGGCCTGTATAAGATGGATGAGGTTTTAAATACAGCAGGAATTATCATGGGGGCCGATTACGCAAAGTCCCAGGAGAAAGGTGATATTGAAAAATGGCACAGTTGAGCTTTGATAATAATTACATTCCAAAGACTACAAAACGGCTTTCGTTTTGTGGTAAACACATGAATCTACGATTAAGATTAATAGGGAAAAGTCACCATTTTAGATAATAAAATCATAATTCTAAAAAAAAAAAACATTACAAAAAATTAAGCTAAAGTTACAAGAAATAAATAAGAATTATGAGAAAACAAGTGAAGATTCAATAGCTCTGTATCAAACAATAATAGTAGCAATAGACCAAACTCAATTCTCATCATGAACTCCACATAATTTCTGTTCAGGAAATCACTATTATTAGTATCATTTTACAGTTCTATAAAACTACTTACAACTTAATTTACAGTTGTACAGTTTTACACCACACGTTCATACATGCACACACTGAACAGTTCACACTCTGTCTTTCAAACTGGCTCCATAAACCTGGCACCTTTCCAACCTTTTTGGATGTGAACAATTAAAAAAAAACTATGTCAGGCCTTTGTCATGCTGGTTCAGTGGATGTCTAGCTGTGATGTGGGAATGAGTCAGGATCTGATTGTCCCACCATAATGAGCAAAACACATTAACTCCCTTCCACTCAAACCAAAGACCCAAGCCAAAACTTACAGCCTAATGAGGAACAGCCAGAGACATTAAAGAAAGTGGCATGCTGTCAATTACCACTGAAAATAATTGGGACTTGCCTCTCAGTTTATAAAAACCAAACAAATATATAGTACAACACAGTATGTAATAGAGTAATGCACTTACAATGGATGTCCAAATATCATGTTTACTATTTTTCTCACAGAGTAAAATTAGGTCTGTATAAGAAAATATGTGACCCTGGACCACAAGCCAGTCATAAGTACCACGGGTATATTTGTAGCAATAGCCAAAAATACATTGTATGGATCAAAATTATTGATTTTTCTTTTACGCTAAAAATCATTAGGATACAAAGTAAAGTAAATGTTCCATGACAATATTTTGTACATTTTCTACCGTAAATGTATCATTTTTTAATTTTTGATTAGTAATATGCCTTGCTAAAAGCTTAATTTGGACAATTTTAAAGGTGATTTTCTCAATATTTTGATTTTTTTTTTTTTTGCACCTATTGATTTTGTCCTATCCCAAACAAACCATACATCAATGGAAGGCTTTTTTTCAGCTTTATTTATTTTTCAGATGATGTATAAATCTCAGTTTTAAAAAAATGTACCTTTATGACTGATTTTGTAGTCCAGGGTCACATATATGCTGCCTTTACATTTTACATTTTAGCACAAGGGTCTATGGCAATGAAAAATTGGAAACACCTGCTTTTGTTTGTTAACTTGATCTCAAATAAACATAATTACATAAAAACTGCATTTGCCATATAGACTTCTATTGAAAATGCATTACTTTATATGCTTTCCTTTATTTTCAAACTAAACGACAAGTTAAAATTATTGTCTATGCCAAATTATGCTGTTAAGAACTTAAAGGGAAAATTCTGTCAGAATTTACTCCAAATCATTCCAAACATGTACGACAAACCTTTTTTTCTCTCCATACGGTGAATAATGTTTGGAGTCTGTATGGAGAAAAAAAAAACATCTTGTTTTGTGTTCTGCAGAAATAAACAGAAGTCATAGTTTTGGAACAACATGAGGGTGAGTAAATGACTGAACTGTTAAAGGATTTGTTCACTCCAGAATTAAAATTTACATATAATTTACTCACCTCCATGTCATCCAAGCTGTTCATGTCTTTCCCTCATCAGTTAAAAAAAAGTTAAGGTTTTTGAGGAAAAATATTCCCGGATTTTGCTCCATATAGTGGACTTCAATGGGGATCAGTGGGTTGAAGGTCAAAATTGCAATTTCAACGCACCTTCAATGGGCTCTACACGATCCCAGCCGAGGAATAAGGGTCTTATCTAGCGGTCATTTTCTTAACAAAATAAATAAATAAAAATGTATATACTTCTTAATCACAAATGCTCATATTGCACTAGCTCTGTGTTCACGACTTGCATTATGTAGTCACGTTGGAAAGGTCATGCGTGACAGACGGTGGTACCGACCCAGTGTTTACAAAGCGAACATGCAAAGGTCAAACACTCTTCACAAAAAAAAGGTAAAACAACAATATCGGATGACATAGAGAAGTTAGAGATGGAGTTTTTCAACCTACCCTACTTTTTTTTAATTTGAGTACACAGACAAAGAATTAACCACACTTTTTTATAAAAAAAAAAAAAATGACGGATCGTTTTGTTAGATAAGACCCTTATTCCTCGGCTGGAAATGTGTAGAGCCATTTGAAGCTGCACTGAAACTGCAATTTGGACTTTCAACCTGTTGGCTCCCATTGAAATCTGTGAACAGTGAGAAAAGAAAGAAAGAAATGCACATCTTGAACACAACATGGGGGTGAGTAAATTATCAGGAAATTTGAATGTAGGAATGAACTAATCCTTTAAGTTGTTGTTAACCTGTAATATTTCTTTAAAGGTGTGCGCTGATGTGTGTGTGTGTGGTTGCTATTGGGCCACATAGAAATATAATTTGCAAGAATGAGCTGTATGCATGGCGACAGTTAAGGTCAATCCCGCAACCTAACCTGTAACCGTCTGGCACCTAGACAGGGATGTTCATTTATCAAGTCAAATAGTGGCCGCAAATGACTCAGACTTTTCTCTGGAGTGGTGAGGGAAAAAGGGCACAGTGGAACAAAGCATATGATATAAGGCATGATACAATCCCGGTCGGGCTGCAGTAGACGAGCTGAATTCAGAGAAGGAAAATGATTCATAAGCGCTCTTCTCCGTGCCGCTTCATTCATCGTAATTCATATTGAAATATAACACAACTCAGCATCCGTGAACAAATCAATACATCTCCGCACCTCGAGCCAAAAATGGGACGGACGACGGGAGGTTAAGAGACGTCCACCACAGGAAGGAAAAAAAAAACAATAAATTAACTTAGGCTTTATTGAGCTTCCTCAATTATTCAACAACTGCTCTATTAAACCCCAGGGGCTTTTAAAGATACTGTAAGGAGATGAGGGAAGCATTCGGAGCGGCGTTCACTTCCAGGTCTCGGCCCATCTGCTTAACGACAGCTCTCTCCGCACGCCGCAACCCTCAGGAGGCTGTCGTTAAGAGACCTGCCTCTTTTATCTGCACGCGGTTGATGTATGGCACTCGCGGTCGTACGTCCTTAGCTATGCGTACTCCAGCGCAGGTTATCCTGCAAAACACCAGCTTCGCCACAGGGACTCGTTCTGGAGAAAAAAAAACGTCCGCCTGATATGTGGCGCCAGATGCTGATTTAGCGCACTAGCGGGGCAGAGTTCTAAGGGGAAGGAGTGGGGAGTGAATAGGGCATTAAATCATAAGCTGAGCTCAGGGTTTCAGAGCGGCGGAGATGGAGAGAACTACAGTTAAGGAGAGAGAGAGATGTCACCTCGTTTAACCTCCTAGCGGGCTCTCATGGGACCATCAAGCCTCCACCTGCACCCGGAGCCTCTGAAGTGGGTGGCACGCTTAGCTGGAATGCATGTGGGCAGTAGGCTAAGTGTTGCTGTGGGTAGCACAGAACCTACTGGCCTGCTGGAACCCACATGGAGCCATCCCGTAACTCCCAGCATGCACCGGTCACCTCATCTCCCCTGCATCCAGGACAGTACTTTGTAAAAGAAGAGCTCTCAGCATCTTAGCTCACTCGAGAACGCTTTGATCATCAGGCTGGTAAAAGCATCAACAGTTGCCATTATTTATAAGGCAGAGAAGCTGTTAAATGTAGAAGGCCCTGCTGAGGTTCTCCATTGCTGTGAGTTGGGGAGCCATTAACTAAAAGTAATGAAGCTGCACTACTAACTTAACTGTATTTGTAATTAGTATGAATGTGTTTTGAAAAGAGCTGAGCTAGAGGATATTTTTCAATACCTAGCTACTTGGAGTACTGTGACAAGACACTAAATTGTGTATAGGTGAGTAAACTGACCTATCGGTAAGCCCCTCCCCTCGAACACAGATGAGCCAATGGCAGTCGAGTATCAATTGCACGGGGAGCGGAACTCGGACATCTAGGTTTCAGCGCCATAGAGAAACATTGGAAGATCTGGAGCTCGTATCGGTTTGATGGTGTTTATGCTACAAAAATGGAAAAACAATGCCTGTGCAAAAACATTGTGGGACAAGGTTTTCACACTGCCAGCAGTCATCGTAAGACAACTCCGTTTGTTTGTCTGAGGGAACAACAATAACTAATTGGGGTGGGGATTACTGACAGGGCAATTGAGGTAATGCTAAAACATGTCAAATGTCCACTTTCTGTCATATGTAGCATTGGAAAATAATGCATTTTTAGTGAATCTTTCATTCAGGCAGTTCATTAAAATTAATTTAAAAATGAATGGTTCAAAAATCATTCTTCACTTCATTTGAGTCTCTGTGCAGATGCTTGCATATTTTAACAGTAATTTACAAAACTCATATTTACCTAAATTCTGCTGTTCATCACACTATAATTTAAATATGGTAACAAACAATTGCTGTATATATAAATACACTACCAGTCAAAAGTTTTTGAACAGTAAGATTTTTAATGTACTTTAATTTATTTGATCCAAAGTACAGCAAAACAGTAACATTTCTGAAATATTTTTACTATTTAAAATAACTGTTTTCTACTTGAATATATTTTAAAATGTAATTTATTCCTGTGATTTCTCTGATTTTTTAGCATCATTACTCCAGTCATTCTCCATGATCATTCTACATCATGCTATATTTTCCGGTTTCTTTGATGAATAGAAAGTTCAGAAGAACATTATGAATGTATTTATCATCACTTTTGATCAATTTAAAGCATCCTTGTTAAACAAAAGCATAAATTTCTATAATTTCTTTCCCAAAAAACTAAATTATACTGACTCCAAGCTTTGGAATGGTATACTGCATAATGTTACAAAAGCTTTATTATTTCAGATAAATGCTGATCTTTGGATCTCTCTATTTTTAAATAGTACAAATATTTCACAATATTACTGATTTTGCTGTATTTTGGATCAAATAAATGCAGGCACGGTGAGCAGAATAGAATTATTAAAAAACATTAAAAATCTTACTGTTCACAAACTGGTAGTATATAAAATGCTCATATTTACCTAAATTCTGTTAAAAACTCTGGGAGTGTAAGTTTTACGGATTTTCATTGTTAATTACAAAATATTTGTTCTTTTTTACTTCCAAAAACTGTGCATTTACCACATTTAACAGCATTTTACTGTAAAATTAGAGTAAACTACTCTAATGTCCCATTAGATCCATATAACGTAAGGGCACCTACCATTAACCAGTTAACATTTGTACCACAGAATTTTTACAGTCTTCTACTGTTTTCTTTTTTTTTTTTTCCTTAATTTAAAATAATTGTTTGTTTGTTTTTATGTGATAAACAACATGTACATACTAAAGGGTAAAGAACTGAGTGGTCATATTAAAAAAAAACAAAACAAAACATGGAAACGATCCTTCTGGAGTGTAATGGCCCGTAGGCTGGGTCACTAACATGACCTGGGGTCAGTGCAATCATGCAGGACTTTAGGAGGAGAGACCACAATGATATACAGTTCACATGACTCATATGGAGGTAAATCAGCATACTTCTAGCATCTCTAGCAAATACAATAAATTGTGAACACAGACTTTATATTTTGAAATAGTATATTATAATCACTATAGCTGGCTACACTTCCTTTACAGTGACATCATTGTTCTTAAAGACATAAAAATGTGGTTTTAATTCTAACATATATTATATACTATCACTGTGATACAAAATTACTCATACCACCTACTCTCATATCGCACTCTCTCTGTCCCATCATTCCCTCCCCCGACTTGTTTAAAGCTGCTCTGGGCTTCAGAGAGCTGATGACAGGCAGAAGACACTGACACAGACTGAGAAAGCTGAGAGGAGTTTCCGGAAGAGCCTGACCTCAGGAGTGCTGCAGGACTCACTGGGATTAGCAGTGGCCAGGGACATTGAGCCGTGGCATTGCCAGGCGGGTCAGACTACTGAGAACAGACCAGTGGGGCGTCTCTTTATTTCAGCTGGAAATCAGGAGCGCCAGGGTTTTTAACTGGGGGACTTACGCTAACTCCTGCTGGGGAAATTAAGATGATCTCATTACCATTCCTAGGTATTCATACTTATTTTTTGCTTTACAGTTGGATGGACACTTATACAACTTGAACAGGAACAAATAATAAACTGCATTAAGTATTCAACAATGTACAAACATACAAATATAGTAAAATCAACTTATGAACTACATGATTTCAAAACATTTGTATGTCTCAAAAATTCCTTTAGATGATGTCAGATGCTGCATCAGTGTCTATTCAAACATAAAACCAGTGTATGTGTGTTAGAAGCACAATTTATGTACAAATATCACTAATGAGATCACACTGGGGAAGCACATTTACTATTGTCTGTTCAAATTCAGCACCATGGACAGCGACAGTAAGAACAAACACCTGCAGAGATGCAGCGTTCTCCTAACATCCATCCACATTATGCCCTTCTTGCTGGGTGCTGAAAGTGGGTTAAATACTTCAAACGCATTAAAAAAGAAGTTGCTTCATACTAGGGCAGAACAAAAGGATAATGCCAGCAGAATCAGCCCATATACCTTCATACAATGCTGCTATTTAGAGGATGGTCCATAGAACTAGGCCCTGTCTCTCGACGTTACACAGCGTGGTCACAGAATTACTGTACGCACGTTCTGTCACTGGCAAATGACAAGATTTATGGACTTCATTATTTTTCAGAGCCAATAAGACTACAGGCCAAGTTCTCTACATGTAGTTCTTACAACAGACAGCAACAGCACAGGAGAAACAGAAACTGTGCACACAAATGTATTTATTTAATACTGGTAGATGGATGGACGGATAGAGTCAATGAGTGCAATAGCCAAGCACATCATTAGACTTGGACATCGCTACTAGCTTATGCACACACATGCCCTGTGTTTGTGGCTCTGTACAGTATGCTTGGTTAGTTGGAGACATCTCCAGTGGGAGAGTGCTCTTTGGTGCAGTCTGGACTGATAAGAAGCCAGAGATGTGGGGGTGGTGTGGGCTAGGTCATGCTGACTGCACTGAACTGGCACCAGGACTGATTAAGTTCAGTAGCGCTGAAATCAGATGGAGTCTGTCTCATCAAACGCTGTACAGCCTAAACACCTAACCAGCAAATGTTTAACATTGGTCTAAAAGCGCTAAGGTGATTTGGCAAGCAATATAATGCAACAAAGCAGCACCAGCTGCGGCCTACAATAGTCTAAGCCTCAGACGCCCACAGTCCGCTCACTGACCATCTGATGCATACAGCTTGAAAAAATGGAATGCAAGTTCTCGAAATGGAAAGCTGTAATCTGATTGGCTAACTTTACACAACTTCCCGGAGTAAATGCACATTTCAAATGGAGTTATTGTGACTAGTCTATATTACTTTTTCATATTGCATGGCTATGAGTGTGATATTGCATTTATACAACAGTTCGACAGCACAAGTGTGTAAATAAAACAGAGACAATGATGAAGTATCTTTAAAAACCCTACTACTGTATTTCCTTCCTCCATGGATTTAAATCTCAGTTTGACAGTTTAACAGCTGAGCCCAAACCTCTGTTAATAATTCGACATCACTTTAAACATCACTTTAGAACTAGTAACGAAGGAATGTTGAGTTGCTTCATTGAAGCTTATTGTATTACTGTGTCCAAAGCTCACTGTATTATGTACAGTATTATGTAGTGCTCTGGAATAAATAATAATAGATTAATGAGACCAAAGACCGCCTGTTAGATTTACACAAAATTAATTATATCTCATGTTTAACCACTACAGAGATATCAGAGCCAGCAGCAAATTCCAGAAGATCTGGCCGAGGTAAGGGTGCTCTCAGCGGGTTCATGAGCGCCGAACAGCTGCTGACGCTTTGGAGCTCACATCTCTGAAAACGATGCAGCAACCCACTCTTAAAACTACATTCCGTGAAACAAAAGCAGTATTATTTATAAAATTATAATGGATTCGAGCATCCGACATGCCGAGTTTTTAACATCTTTGCAAATTTATTAAAAATAAAAAACTTAAATGATTCCATTGCATAACTATTCATACCCTTATCTGGGACAGTTGAAATTTAGCTCAGCAGTGGAGTTAACCTGTGGCAAATTCAATTGAATGGGTATGATTTGGAAAGGCACACACGGCTGAAAATGCAAATCAGATCAAAAACCAAGCCCTGAGGTTAAAATTAAAAAAAAAAAAAAAACTACCTGTAGAGCTCAGAAACAGGATTGCATCAAGCCACACATCTGGGGAAAAGTTCAGAAAATATTCTGCTGCATTGAAGGTTTACAGAAGCATGTAGTCTTTGTTACTCTTAATGGAGTGCTGGCCTCCTGCAAATTGAGCCACTGATGGAGAAGGGCTTTGGTTAGAGTGGTGACCAAGAACCTGATGGTCACTCTAGTTGAGCTCCATGATCATATATGGAGATAAGAGAAACCTACAGAAGGACAAACATCACTGCAACACTCCACCAATCTGGGCTATATGACGATGTGGCCAAACTCAATCCTCTCCTCAGACTGTGAGAAACAAGATTCTCTGGGCTGATGAACCTCACTTCCGAGCATCATATTTGAAGGAAACCAGGCATCATCACCTGCAGAGTATCATCCCAAAAGTAAAGTCTGCTGGTAGCAGCCTCATGCTGTGGGGCTGTTTTTCAGCAGCAGGGACTGAGAGACTCATCAGAGTAGAAGAAAAGCTCAATGCACCAAAATACTGAGATATTTCAGTCCAGAGCATTCAGAAACTCAGACTGGCCAGAAGGTTCACCTTCCAACAGGACAATGACCCTAAGTACACAGCAAGAGTGGCTTATAGACAACTCTGTGAATGTCCTTGAGTGTCCCAGCCATAGCTTGGACATGAACCCAATCAAACATTTCTGGAGAAACCCGAAAATGTGCATCTGCCCCATCCAGGCTGACAGAGCTTGAGAGGTGAAGAGGTGAGGAGAAGAATGGCAGATAATTTCCAAATGCTGATGTGCAATGCTTATCGCATCATACTCAAAAAGAATTTAGGCTGTAAAGGTGCTTCAGCTAAGTACTGAGTTAAGGGTATGAATACTTATGCAATGTACTTATTTCAGTTTTTTGTTTTTAATAAATTTGCAAAAATGTTAAAAACTAGTTTTTTGCTTTGCCATTATGGTGTAAAATAGAATGTTGTGATGCCTAAATTCACATAGCATTTAAAACAACTGATGTCAGTTCTTATTATTTTATTTTTAATATATTAACACATTTTACAAACATAGAATTTACTAGATATTTGTCAGCTATTGGCTGTGACATGAAAGCAATTCTTAGCTTAATGTAAGTTAAGTTCAGTAATTATAAACAACTGTTTATGAAAACATCTAATAACTGTTAAATGGCACCATTGTTTAATTAAACATAATCGAGCTAGAACTTTTGCTGTTTAGCAAAATGCGAGATCCATATAACCTAAACAACACACCAATCCTGCACAAGCTTTCTATAAATATTCTTTCCATGCAGTGTGGCAGAGCACAAATGATCCTATGGAAAGCACTGAAATGATTTGATCCATGAGAGTCTGCTGAGTGATTCACTCATTCGGAAAATAGTACACACTTCACACGTCGAGTCACTGTCGCGCATTAGGGTGTAATATGCTATTTGAGAGAAGTACAGCATAAAAAAGGTGGCATAAAGATCATACACAGCCTCCATTAAGCGATGAACATCCCCTCATTTACAGAGCAGCAGTCACATGGTTCCCTGCACTTCCTGCACTCCGAAGTGCACTTCTGCAGGTACGTTCGAGAGCAAATTACCTCCGGTTTTTATACCCTCTTAAAGCGGTATGATGCTTAGTAATGCAGCTCATTCACATGATTGCTAGGCTTGAAAGTGAATGGGCAAAGTACAGAGTGATTAAGATCTCCACATTTGTCAGGATTACTTTCCAAACACGCAGCGAATGTAAATCACAATCGGACACCAACAACGAGCTCCAGCATGGTTTTGCGGTGGCTGGCGATAAAACACTTATCCTAATTACATGACTTTATGATACAGTACTATAGTAATTAGTAATGAACTCCTCTGAAAACTGAACATTTTGGAGAGTTTGGAGTTCTGATATCACTAGAATATTGCACGCCTGGAAAAGGCTCTCAGCCAATCAGATCTGAGAACCAGAAATAACTGTTGTATTTTATTCCATGGTCTGTCTGAAGACTGGATTCTGATTGGCTGGCAGGTATGCAGTAAAACCGTTTAATGCACAGGTACTTCCCAGTCAGTTTAATTACCGTTCTATAATAATGCGCCGCTTTAATTTATGCACACTAACCATAGAAGGGTAGATGGAGACAGAGAGGACTAGGACATGACTCAGAAGGAAGCCAGCAATCAACTTGAAGTGGATCTTCCTCTAGCTGCATAGAACATAGGCTCTTGACCAAAGCCCACTGAGGAACGCAAGGCTTTTAGCTCAAACGAGGGAGCTAAAGAACCCCCTTGTATTTACTCACTTCTGTTTACACAAGCATATGGATGCTATCTTATTCAAAACCAATCTGAGCAACTCAAGTGTTGTCTGTTAGATTCCAAATTAACTCATTTTGAGACGCACTTATCAGATATCCCCCGCTGCGTGTGTAGGGAGCAGTCAACACAGATTTTGCCAAGTAGGACATTTTTTGATCAATATTCTTGGTCTAAAACCATATTTCTTTTAAACCAGGACAGAGCAGGGCCATTATTCTGATTTAACACTACTTAAATGTTCAGGTACACGTTAATGATAGGGTTAGGATTCTGTTTGATGGGAATGCTGTTCCAGGACCAACAAAAGATGCTGATTCTGGAAGACGTCCTACTTGGCAAATTCACAATCACCATGTGGCACTTGTGTCATAGTGCCACATTACACAGGAGCATACGTGTGCACAGATGCACAGTTGATGTGCTTTCTGTGTCCCTGCTGTATGTCGGGATGTCACGGTAAAGATTCAATGAGTCAGTGCTATAAAAGGCAGGCCTATAGGCATTTTATTGAGTCATATATATGAGTCTGACTCAGCAGCATAATCTGACTTCACTTGTCCGTTCTTATAGAGGAATGGAGGAGTCATAATTGTTACTGCAGGCACATTCTCTTGCTGTACGCTATTCATTTCATACAAACAATGAAACATTTCTAGTTAAAACACAGTTGAATTTCAAATAACCTGAATTTTTGGTTTGATACTTAAATTGAAATTCAACTGGAAAAGCATTCTACATTCACTTGAATGGAGCACAAACACCGTACAGTGATATATAAATTAATTAAAATAAAACAATAAACAAGCATAGCGTATAATAACAAAGTCATTAAAGATTTAAGCACCTGAAAGCTCTCATAAAAAGTACAAAATAGCTGCTCCAACAAACAAATCAAAGGAAATAATTAGAATCCAATTTGGCCATTCATATGTACCCATTAATATTCATTATTTAAATAAGCTAGACGACTCAAAGCTGCTGTTTGCATTTTTTTCTTGTCAATTTTTTTTTCTTCTATTCTAGCTTAATGTGCAGACACAATTATAAACCATGATTAAACATATATAGGTTGGCTTCCCAAATACTGTAAACACTGTGTTTTGTGGCACTCTATGCATGACACAGGTTTGTTCAACCAATGATGTGTGTTTGGAAATGTCTTGAATTAATGCTTTCCATTTGTGCTCAGAAATGACAAAAACTGAAAATGTACAGATAATTTACTCACCACCTTGCCATCCAAGATGTTCATGTCTTTCTTTCTTCAGTCGTAAAGAAATTATGTTTCTTGAGGAAAACATTTCAGGAATGTTCTCCATATAGTGGACTTCAATGGTGCCCGTAATTTTAAAATTCCAAAATGCGATCAAAAAACAATCCCAGCCGAGGAAGCGGAGTCTTATCTAGTGAAATTATCAGTTATTTTCTAAAATAAATGTACAATTCATATACTTTTTAACCTCAAATGCATGCAAAATCGATTAATCTGGTTAATACAGTTAAGCTAGGTCGAAAAACTCCCATCTTCAAAATCTTCCTACATTGCTGTTCTACCTTTTTTGTAGGGTGTTTGCTGGGATCGTTTAAAGCCCTTTGAAGCTGTGTTTAAACTGTATTTTGGAAATTCAAAACAGGAGTCCACCATAGAAGTCCACTATATGGAGATAATTCCTGAAATGTTTTCCTCAAGAAACATAATTTCTTTACGACTGACGAAAGAAAGACACAAACATCTTGAATGACAAGGGGGTGAGTAAATTATCTGTAAATTTTTGATTTGGAAGTGAACTTCCCCTTTAACCACAGCCAATGCTTAACCAAACTTTAAGAGAGAAGCATTTTAGAAATGCTCCATGTGTCAGACATCACAGCAAATGTCTAAACATTTATAAATATTCAGCACTGCTTCTCAGTGAGCCATATTTGCTCCACATCTCAAGTGTCGTGTTTAATATGGGTTTTCCTTGCGTATCTTAGAGGAAATAGTGGCACCTGTATTTAACTGTTTTTAATGTAAGAAAAGAGTTACAATTTACACTTGGGGTTAACAGGGAATGGAGTGCAAATAAAAGCGCTCCCACACAAAACATTTCTCAATGCACGCCACAGGAGATTCAGTGTCATCCTCACCGTGGAAACAGACCTTTAACTAAAGCTCAGAGGTGAGGAGACACATGCCCAGAACCGCCTCTTTTCCTGAGCTCAGCACTTCCAACAACCGTTAAAAATAAATCACGCACTTAAATGTTTGTTCACAACGCCATCTGTTCATCTGTGTCTAATGTGTGTCTGACGACGCAACTAAATGTGTTCATGGGTAATTTAGAGAGATGGTTTAAAAAAATGCAGTACTTCCTGTGCACGTGATGTAAAGAGGAGGGGAGCGTGGCAGGAAAGGATGGGGCAGCTGACAATCGCTCCTGTGGGGAGGGCGTTATGTGTGGTGTGCACATCCCGTGAGGATTTCATCACACCTTTTGGGAACATAACACACATGCACACTGTTATGGAAGCAAAAGAGAAATAACACCTGCACCATTACTCTGATTTAGTCATTCAAGTTGCAAATTATTCAGACTATGAACTTGCACAAGAAAAAAAAAAATGAGAATGTAGCACTTTTGGTGTATTTTCAGAATGTGCAAAATTATTTAAGTACGTGTTGATGAGGGAGGAAAAAGTGAGAGGGATGCTATTAAAACAGTCTCACGGAGCTGTGGATCTGCGGTTAATGTAGGTACAGGTGATGTACGTTCAAGCCCAACCTGTTTTTTTGTTCCAGTTCTTTCCCAATAGCCCAAAATAACATGAAAGAGTCTACTTATCCCATCTTTGACTCACTGTACATGAGTCACCGTGTGGTACAGCAAGAACAGCAAAATATTTTCCACTGGGACATTTTCAGGGTGTGAGCAACTCACAGCAACGCAGACATGACCATAAAGTTGAGCAAAGGACAAAACATGTTAAAAACAGACCTGCTAAAGCTACTTAATTCAGGTCAACACAGATTTTTAATTTTAAATGTGTATGAACATGAATATTTACAGCTTAGACTGATATGTTGTCTTTATCACTGCATATCCAATTGTAAATATAATGTAAATCTAATAATCAAGTAATTTAAAGGGATAGTTCACAAATAAATACAAATTCTGTTATTAATTACTCACCCTCATGTCATTTAAAACCCGTAAGACCTTCATTCATCTTTGGAAATTGTGATACTTTTGATGAAATCCAAGAGCTTTTTGATCCCTGCATAGACAGCAATGCAACTGACACGTTCAAGACCTAGAAAGGTGGTGAGGACATTGTTAATATATTGCATGTGATGTCAGTGGTTCAACCGTAATTTTATGAAGCTATGAGAATACTTTCTGTGTGTAAAGAAAACAAAAATAATGACTTTATTCAAAAAGGTTAATTGCGCCTTCATTGTAAAAAAGTATTTTCGTAGCGTCATAAAATGAAGGTTAAACCACTGATGTCACATGGACTATTTTAATCAATGTCCTCTACCTTTCTGGGCCTTGAATGTAGTTGTGTTGCTGT
>JAHKKF010517679.1:1160-18456 GCA_019740295.1 Labeo calbasu | reverse complement strand
ATGGAGAAAAATGCTGAAATGTTACATAATTTCTTTATGACTGAAGAAAGAAAGACATGAACATCTTGGATGACAAGGGGGTGAGTACATTATTTGTAAATTGTTGTGGAAGTGGACTTCTCCTTTAAAGTCATGTATATATTGAATGAATGGATACATTATGACAGTGTTTTAATAGCAAAGCAAAATGAATTTCCTTTCATTTTGAAGGAACATATGTTGTTTGAAAGGAATTTCACATTACTACGTTTTTGGTCATAGTTTAAGAATTGTGCTGATATGAAATAAATTAGTTATTTTCATGTTTTTTTAAATGGTCTATTTACCTATAATAAATGCACTTCTGCTGATCAGATTGTGTGTCGACTACTGACATTATTGAAATGAAGATGAAGTGCAGGTCCTTTGTGCTGTTCAGATATTTCAGGTCATGCAAGTGTCAGTCGCCTGGCTATAGAAGGACATTTACGTTAATTATCAAGAGACTTTTATAATTTAATCATTTTATTCTTTTTGACTGACACAAGTTATTATTTTAAAGACAATCGACGGTTGTAGTGATTTTACATGCATTTTCAGTCTGTTAAAACTGGACCACTGAATTGTTATATTCTCTTTCTTAATAAAGTATTTTTAAAAATCCATTGTACCAGTATAAAGAACAGATAAGACGTCTAAAGACTTCTTCTTCGTGTAAACAGTAAAGAGTTTGCATTGAAAATTAGTTCCTACTGTTAGGCTCAGGAGCAGAAATGTATTATTTATTATCAACACTTCATAATTGTGTCATACTGATAGTGTGGAAATGGAAAGATATATATGATACAAATGGCTCTTCTTTAAAGAGTGAGATATTAGTAGGTTTCATTAAGACTTAGGGACAGAATCTCATGAAATCATGAGAGATCAAGATCATGTCTGGTCATATTTCATTAAATGTATTAGCAATTACGCTTTTCGATAATGTGCATCTAAATCTAAGACACTTTCTGGATAAAGCTAAGCTGCCTAAGACAGAAGAGTGGTTTGATCATGTGGCAGAATGATTCATTCAAACCAGGAAAACTGGCCTCGCAACTGTTCCTGTTATTTGAACGCATTTAAACATGTCTAAACCATGAACGGCCAGGTCAAATCTGTCTCATCTCTGCGTCTCAAGAGTCACAGGCCGGTAAACGGGAACTCCAGGGTCGTGGAGCGCGGGAATCCCTTTAATGGCGTCCGCTCCTTTTTCAGCGATCATTATCGTGGGGGCGTTCAGGTTCCCGCTCACCATGCTGGGCATAACGGAGGCGTCCACCACCCTCAGCCCCTCTAAACCGTACACACGCAGATCAGGCTTCACCACCGCCATGCTGTCTGAGGCGCTGCCCATTTTACACGTGCAAGACGGGTGGTAGGCGCTGTCCGCCTTCTGTCGAACTAAAGCATCGATCTCTGCGTCGGATTGGACGACGGGGCCCGGCTGTACCTCGGGTCCTCGGAAAGGGTCGAAGGCTTTTTGAGCGAAGATTTCCCGTGTGAGCTTAATGCACTGTCTGAATTCCAACACGTCAGTGTCTGTGGGACGTAAAGAGATGATGAGCATGAAGCAGTGACAAACTACACAAGAATTTGAGCATAATCCAGTCAGCACAGCTCTGATGTCAGGACCATCTGTTCAAAGCATATGAACACATATAACCAATTTATGACCACCAGGGGTAATGGATCACAGAGCCTACGCCATTGATGATAACCATGTTCCATCTCAATATGCCAAAGGTTTGCCAAGATAGAGCCTCACCCCCTTGCCATCCAAGATGTTCATGTCTTTCTTTCTTCAGTTGATAAGAAATTATGTTTTTTGAGGAAAACATTTTAGGATTTCTTTCCATATAATGGACTTCAATGGTGCCCACAAGTTTGAATGTCCAAAATGCAGTTTAAATGCAGCTTCAAAGGGCTCTAAATGAGGGAAGAAGGGTCTTATCTTATTTTCTAAAATAAATTAACATTTATATACTATTTTAACCTCAAACGCTTGTCTTGTCTCGTCTGCCTGAACTCCGGTTCATAATAGTTAGGGTATGTCGAAAAACTCCCATCTCATTTTCTCCTCCAACTTTAAAATCGTCCTATATCGCTGCAGAAGTACCAAGTCAGTGTTTACAAAGTGAACATGTAAAGAAGACCAAATACCCTTTACAAAAAAAGATAAAGCAATGTAGGACGATTTTGAAGTTGGAGGAGAAAATGAGACGGGAGCTTTGCTGTCTTGAAAAAACAGAGTTCAGGCAGACAAGATAACACGAGCGTTTGAGGTTAAAAAGTAAATATTGTATAAATTGTAAATCTTTTTCTTTTGGACAATAACCAATCGTTACGCTAGATAAGACCCTTCTTCCTCGGCTGGGATCGTTTAGAGCCCTTTGAAGCTGCATTTAAACTCAGGGGCACTATAGAAGTCCATTACATGGAGAGAAATCCTGCACGTTTTTCTCAGAAAACAATTTCTTTACAACTGAAGAAAGAAAGACATGAACATCCTGGATGACAAGGGGGTGAGTAAATTATCTGTAAATTTTTGTTCTGGAAGTGAACTAATGCTTTAAGGCTCTTTAACACAAATTTGGGATTTAAACAACTCAAAATGCGTAAAGTTCAGACAGGAGCAAACTGAGAGCACTTGTATCGCTGAACACAAAGTTCAGAAGTTGAACAGAAAAATTCATGCAACACTCTTAAAATGTTGCAGAGAGATACATTTACTAAAATAAATTTTCTTAAGTAGTGAGAAATTAGAAAATCAGCAGAAAATAGACCATCTCTGAACGTCTTTGTTGGTTGTTTTTCATGCTCTGGCATTAAAAAGCCACTTGGTCAGCATCATTTTCTAGCTAGTCAGTTTTTTTCTTATTTTATTTTCATTGTGGTATTGTAATTTCAGGGATGAAAAATCTAAATTAGACATAATTGAAATGCGGGACACAGCTTACTGGATATGGGACAAAGTCCCTAATTTTGGGACTGATGGCCACGCTAGAATCAACAGCTCCATTACACAGCGCAACATGGCACTCTCGTGCATAAGGCGTGAGCTGCTCTAAATATGTCAGATCGGAGTAAACGTACCGGTGGAGAGGTAGTTTGGTTGGATGATAGGGTGAGCAAAAGGGTCTTTACTCTTCAGTTTGAGCCACCCAACACTCGTGCTCCTCATGGGTCCAACATGAACCTACACACATCACAGAGAATTCATAAACAAATGCGTTGTCAGGGCAAAGATTGCAACTGTAGTCAATGACTGAAGCATGACTCCTTATTATCATTAGAGTCATAAATATCAACATCATCTTCCTCAGCTGCAGGTGGATTAAAGGGGTGTTCACACATACAGACATTCACAGCAACAAAGCGAGCGGACGCCGGTTTCAAAAAAGATTGTCAGCGATGCGATGTGGGCGATGTCTAGCAATGGAAAGTCAAATCTTATTCCCAGAGAAAAAATTTAGGTTGTGGCAACACAGAAATGTTTCGAAAATGTCCAGTTTTCTTGTTGTGATTAGAATGTTATTTAAAGATTCCTAAAATGTTTCTTACAGTGTTCTACTAACTTTCCACCCAAAATATTATTCGAATGTTTATTTTTAATATTCTAAGAACGTTAAGATGTCCAATTCTTCATGATTCTGTCATGATTAGAACATTATTCGAAAGATTAGTAAAATGTCCCTTGCAACTTTTTCACCCAAAATATTTATTAAATATTTTTACTGTTGTAATCATGACGAACAACTGGACATTTACGTTTCTTACAACATGCTGTTAACATTTTCAGCCAAAATATAGCGTTGTATAAATTTTGTATTTGTAATATTCTAAGAACATTAACATGTCTAGTTTTGTCTTTGTGCTTAGAACATTATTTAAAGGTGACTAAAACATTGATTACAAGTTCTACTAACTTAATTTTTACCCCAAATATAACGTTACTGGAATATTCATTTTTAATATTTTAAGAACATCATGGGAATGTTCATCAAGTAAATATGTCATCATGAGGACATTGCAAGGGTGTTGTTCTAAGAATCTTTCTTTTGTTTCTGTCCACAAACAGTGATGTATCAGATCACCAGCATTCTGATGCCAGTGTGATTCACTATTAACCTGATGTGAAATGATTCACAATGTACTGCTTCTGTTGATGTACAAACACATTTCTCTGCAAAATGTGAATGTTTGCTTACACCTACTCTACTAACAACACAGCCATTTATTGACCTGTGTGAACACCCCTCGTTAGGTTTGACAACAGAGAGCACAGACACTGTTTGATCAGCAACAGACACGACGGGCAGAATTATGCAGTCTTTAAACTAGACTCAGACCTGGAAGGCTTCGATCTTGGACTTAACACGACCGTGATCGATGACCTGCGAGGGCAGGAAATGGAACTGAATATCCGGATGAGGAACGCCAGGACGACTACGAATGAACCCGCCGCTCTCCAGATGAGCCGTAGCGCCGTAACCTACAGCAAAACACAAGTGCGTTCATGTCTGGATACGCTTTATGTTCTTGACAGGCTTTGTGAGATGCACACAGATAACCAGAGACAACGTTCAGATTCATTACCCGTGAATCTGAGAAGCCATTCCAGGCCGATCTTTACCATGTGGAAGGGCTTCTGGGCTTTGTAGAGTGTGATGGGTTGAGTACAGCGATGCTGGACATATATCTCCAGATGATCCTGCATATTACAGCCCA
The DNA here is from genome assembly GCA_019740295.1 of Labeo calbasu. Lineage (NCBI taxonomy): Eukaryota > Metazoa > Chordata > Actinopteri > Cypriniformes > Cyprinidae > Labeo > Labeo calbasu. The sequence continues at coordinate 13,707 of JAHKKF010517679.1, read as the reverse complement.
CACCTGTGAACACACACACACACACACACACAATGTTTTTGACAAGATCTTTTTTTTAAATCAGCTTTTAATTGCAAATTCACTGACATTTGAAACATCATTTCTCCCACTTCCCAGCAGTCCCCAGACCACTGCTCATTTCAGACAGTCATTTCAAAAAGTCAAAACATAATGCATCTGCTTACAGGCTAAACTTTTACGGGTGACTTTGCAGTGAATTCTAGAAAACCCAAGGTACATAATATTTGATGTTGAAATCTCATCTGATTAATGTCTGCACTACAAATGTGCATTTGTTTTTAAATAAGACTTGCTGCAAAATGTTTTTATTTGCTTTCTAAAGAAAAGACAAGAAATAATGACTGTGACGTTATATACTGACCAAGTAAGCGAAAGGCTGAGTTTTACCAGCTCATTATATTCACTGGCCCAGCAGCAATTTCTAAAAATGGCCCCTGAGCTGTGAAACACGAGCACCTCTGCTGTGTTCTTAGCTCTTCTTCAGCTGGAGAGTGTCGCAAGTCTGCAAACCATGATAAATGATTTGCTTGTTACTGGAATATTTTATTTTGTCAAACTTTGCAGGCCAAAGTTTGCCCATGATGACCTTTGCTTCGGCCCGCCATGCCATTTCACAAGAGGAGGAAACAAATAAGCCATTGAAGCATTTCTAACTTATATTTTTGTTTGAACAATTCTGTGTTTCATTTTGCACTGAAGGGGAACAGAAGTCCTTGTGAACTGCGGCCATTGCATACAGAGTGGTACATGAAGCAAAACATCTTCAGAGAAATCCCTTTATTGCATGACAAATCTACAGGAGTCAACATTTGAAGTGGATCAGAAAAGTTAATCAAAGTTGTCCTAAGACAAGAACTGGTACTGTTTTGGTTTTAGGACAACTTTGATGAAAGGTTTCGATCTAAAATCAAAACGAACTCAACTGTTTTTCTTACTGCATGTTACTGCTCTTATTGCGAGCATCTTATTTCGACCACAATCTCACATGAAAACGTCATAGCTTGCACTTCCTGTGATATGAATCATTGTTGTCTTGTTGTCTGTCACGTATGTGAGGTTCAGATCTGCCTCCACTGCAGTATGCAGCTTCATCACAAATGAAATTTGTTACAAATATATTTAAAATACATGACAAACAAGTTTTAACATTAAAGGATATTTTAGTTTACCACTAATGTTGGTTAGTACATTTGGCATAGCCACTGTGTTTCTTTAACCATGAAGTACTGTAAAATACACACTGCGCAATAAACGGGTTTAAAAATGATTCAGATAACAATATGAGCGCTGATGTTTGCTGCATTTGCTTACGGTCCATTTGAATTTGTAATTAAATGTTTTGGTTTCCTTTAGGATAATTTCACTAAACTAGTTAATTCAGCAGACTAATAAGCAACTAATGTTGCAATTACAATAAAATAGACTCCCCTGTTATTCATTTATGCTCTCCATTTGAAAACAATACTTTCGTTGTGTTAGGAAGATGAAACATTTAAATCATTTATTTAAGGTTTTACTTCAGTTTTTTGTCAAACTGACTCTGCATATCAGTTATTAGACACTAACATACAAAAGATCAGTATCTTTTACAAAACATATTTTAAAAAAAAAAAATACCGGTCTGTCTCTAATTATTTTCGTAAGTGTTCTGCTAATAACTAATAAATGGCAGTGGAGTCTGTAATGTTAGGTGTTTATTAGGCTACTAAATTAACTAGTTTAATGAAATCTTCATTAAAATAACAAATGTAATTACAGTCCATTTCAAATGACACACTATCAAAATTATGATTGTTTTTATCCATTTAGATTATACAATACCTGTTAACAATGCTACTTTTAGAGTTTTACAGTGAGAAAGTATAATAAAGTGTACTTCTCTTCTACAAGAGATGTCATAATACATTGCTACAATCCCTCACAACTTCAGTTTCAAGCCTACTTGAAAGCTAACAGCCAGTTTGCCAGTAAAACCCATTTTACTCCCTCGCTAAAGCCAGCATTTACTTGCATGGTGTTAACCGTGGACCTGGTCTGAAAGAGATGGGGATCTTTAATATACATTACATAAAGAAGGAAATGGGGTCACCTGGGAGATGCTGTATGACAGGAATATCAAGTTTGCGAAGTTCATCTGCGTTTCCCACTCCTGACAGCAGGAGAAGCTGTGGAGAGTTTATGGCTCCACCGCTGAGTATGACCTCCTTATCAGCAAACACCTGAACTCAACATGAGAGACATTCATTTTTTTAAAGCGACAAAGGAAATGAGTGAAAGTGAAAGACTGATGGACAGATAAGAGAAGCTATCGAGGGTGACTGCAGTGTTTATCATGTTTATCATCACTTGTCAGCAGATTGTTCGGACATTTTCAGATCTGTGGTGAGAGTCTGGTGGAAGGAAAAGTCCCATTTTTTCCACCGTGACATACTATGTAGGTTTTTCATACAGACGATACATCCTGCCTACTGAACTTTTCTTACAGTTACATTAGATGTTCAAAGAAGGGTGTACCTGTTTGGAACATTTAAACAGGTTTAAATGTAACTGGTGCAGCAGTTTTTTGCAAAACTTTTCTACTCAAACACCTTCTACAACGCAAGTCAACTGTGGTTGCTTGCAATTCATAAATTGCCAGTCAATGGCTACCGGCTCTTAAAAAAAAAATAAACAAATAAATTAAAATTCTTATACAGGCAAGACAGTAATAATACTATGGCTCCAGGAAATACATTGAGGTCCTGTGAAGCAAAACAGTCTGTGCAAAAAACTTAACATTATTTTCAACAGTATTACCCATAATCCACAGCCTCAGATAAACAGGCAAGTCTGACTTGTTTCCTTGAGCTGGTTCTTTCGGACAGTTTATTTCAATGAACAGTTTTCAATATCCGATTCAGCAGCGCACTTATGTAATCATGCGTTTGCGTAAACGCAGTTTTATTAGTAAAGCACCCAATATCTCAGAAAATAATCACCTAATCAATATCTCACTAAACAGACCGTTTGCCTGAGGCTTTGGATCACAGATAATAATGTTGTAAATAATGATCATTTTTCTCTGAAAATGATCATTCCACTTCATAAGACCTCAAAATATCGTCAGCAGCTATGGGTATACATTTTGTCTTGCCTGTATATGCTTTCATGATTCTCAAAGTGATGGTAGCCATGGAACCAGTTTCAGTTACAAACCTTCTTTATTGCTCTACTGAAGGGGAAAATAATCAGCTACACCTGGGTTGAATTTTTGAGTGAACTATCCCTTTAAGGGCTTTTCTCACTTAAAACTGTTAACAACAGGTTATATATTCCTGACTGTGCTATCCAGTTTGTGATTAAATTTGTTTTCGAGGCTACAAACAAGGCAAGTTTATTTATAACCTTAAATACTTTTGCTTATGCACATTCTGCTTCATGGGTGAGTGATTAAATGTTCAAACAGAAGCACACATTAGGAAGTGCACATGAGAAGTCAAACGTGTCTATCTGCATTCACCACCAATGTGGAAAATTTTGAAAGGTTTACATGCTCTGCTGCGTGAAAATAAAGTACACATGCCTGAAATGTTTTTCACTGCATTTTCCTTTAAAGGGGTCCTATTAAATAATAATAATAAAAAAAAGATCTACAAAGTTACAAATCTCCACTCCAAGTCCACTCCAAGGGGAGATATTTCATTTTAATAAAAATCCTTTTCAAGAACTGTGTGATAAGAGATTTATTCATCATACAGTGTAGATAGCTTCACTTATAATGCGAGTGTTTTTTAAAATGCGTAAACTTGCACTAGAATAGGCTAGGCTAATCAGTGATGATGTTCTTTGATAATGTTAATGTTTGCTTTTTGTAGATGCTTTTTGAATAACTAAAGAAATGTAAGCATTATACTGTAATTAGTAACTTACAATGTATTTATTCAACTGTTGTCATGTTAATACAATATTAAAAATCATATTAAAAACATTAGGCTGCTTTTAGCCTTATGCTGGAGCTGGTCATGGGCAATGAAACTAAGTATGTAAATAATTAAATAGATTAACACTATATATATCGGCGATCTCACAGGCTGACGATAGGACGCAACACTGCTGTAGCGTCAACTATACCTTAATATATCCTTAATTATAACAGAGCAGATGGAACTTGCCGTTTTGGCAACTGAAACACCGTCTAAGCTGTTTAGGCGGCTGCATATATGAAAAAAAACCCACCTAACCCTAAAAAATTCTAACAAAAGGTTTCTCAGCTTTTTTATGTTGTATTAGGTGTCCTTAATAACATAGTAAAAGTTTACCAAAGTTTGACCACTGGAAAGGTGTCATTTTCAAGATGGTGTCCAAGATGGGCAAGAAACCCTTAAAACATCCTAACTCCTTCATTATTTGACCTAGCCAAGTAATCTTGGTGTCTAACCCCATGTTTATGAATCCACTGGACTTTTCTAAATTGCACTGACATGATTACATACTTATGGAATACATGAGTTTGTGAGATTACTGTAAGGTTTTATCTTTGTTTGCGGTGAACCAGAGATGTAAATGATTTAGCCTATGTCATGTAACTCCTACTCAGTATGTGTTTTTGGACACATACCTTTTTTTTTGCTAACACACCAACGTGACATTCAATGTAAAAGTTATTGCACCCAAAAGTAACTAAAATTGGAGTTGTATAACTTTGATCATAAACAACTCTGAATTAGCCCGAACAGAGGCCTGTGTGTGACCCCTCTAAAATGGTCACTCATTTCAAGTTGAATAAGGTAATACATATGTAATGTTTGAAAAGATGTTGGCAGCACAGTGTATGCCATTTTGCTCAAACAAAATTCATCCTTGACTACTTAAACCACCCACCTCCCACCCAGATTTCTAACACATAAAAAAGGCCAACAATGTAAGTGTGTTAAGAGAGGATGACATTGTTGAATTAGCTTGAGGAAAAAGTACACTCCAAATGCAATTTTGACCATGAGTCATGTTGTTGTAAACCAAGAAGCTTGCCCTGTTTGCTGTAAAAACTTAAGAGATGGCTCGGATGTGGCTGAGGTTCATCAGAAGGGAGCTGATGGAATCAACCATGCAAGTGTACAACAAGGTGATGACGTACACATTTCCGCTGTTCCACTCAAAATGTCGACAGAAGTACATAAATAAAAAAGACATTAAATCCAAAAAAGGAATAAAGCTGAGCCACCAAAAAGAAGTAGCAACAGGTCCTTTCAACAGCCAAACCGATTGTCTTTTCTGTGGGACTACGATAACGCATAGAAGTAAAGACACAAGTAGTGTTAAGACTGATACGACTCGGACAGTCCATTCTTGAGTGTTGTGAAAATCGTGCAGATCAATGGGCTTTCACTGTAAAAGGCAGGATCGAGTATTACGGCCGTGATCTACATGCTGCAGACTGTGTTTACCACCACTTATGTAGTAGTAGTTTTCGTAACGGATATAATATACCAATACAGCTCCAGAAAGACCCAGAGGCAAAGCGCAGTAAGTCTGGCCGGCCCAAAAATGAAGATCAGGAGCAGGCTTTCATGAAAGTTTGCTCTTACCTCGAGAGTAATGATGAGGAACAGTTGACAATTACACATCTTCGAGACAAAATAAAGGAATCTCTGACAAACCCAGATTCTGAACCATATGGAAATCAATACCTCAAGAGAAAATTGAGAGAACAGTACCAGGACAATGTACATTTCACTGAAGGGGAAGGCCTCCATGACACAGTGACAATGAGAGAGAAGACATCACAAAAACTACGATCTTATTTCAGCAAACAAGAAATGGATGAGGAATCCCAGAAACAAGCGATCATTCAAACAGCTGCGCGACTGATCAAAAGTGATATCAAGACCAATGTCCCATCCGTTACAGATCAGTATCCGAGCACAAAGTCACTTGAGCTTGACTCTGCCCTTTCGTTTGTTCCTGGGACTCTCTGTACACTTATGAATGGTCTTTTTGTAGGTAAGGAGACAAGCCGAAAGGTTGCAGGAATTGGACAGGCAATTGTCCAAGCAGCACGACCACGTGCTGTGGTAGCTCCATTACCACTTGGCCTTGCAGTGCAGGCACATCATATGTATCGGTCACAATTCCGGGTGGATAGCCTTCATGGAATGGGATTTGCTTCATCATACAAGGAAGTTTTCCGTTTTGAAAAGAATGCAGCAGGTTCAGTTGCCCCAGATATGTTAGCGGATGACATAGATGTGCTGGACATGGCACTTCTTTTTGCTGGGGACAATGTTGACCACAACATCCTTACTATTGATGGTAAGGGGACCTTCCACGGAATGGGAATCATAGCAGCAATCACTCCAGGGCGAAAAAGGATCGTATCATTCCAAGGAGACACATTACCAACCTAGATTTTGCAATGCAAAGTAAAATCCCAGTCATCGAATATCGCTTTGCGACACGTGTGCCAAATCATCGTGTTCAACGATCTCCCAGCGCTGATCAGCTGTGACAGAACAGTTAATGTCCTGTGGGAGCTCTCACTCAACTTCAAACAACAAGCCCCAGGGTGCCAGGGAACGATGCATATCATTCATCAAGGACTAGAACATCCAGCCAAACATCAGTTGTGTTCCTGCCAATGATTGACCTGTACTCTGGAGACAAAACGTCTACCTTTTGTCTACCTTGGATTTTGTTTGTGACCTGGCTATCAAACACAATGCTCCACCCATTATTACATTTGATCAGCCACTGTACTGGAAAGCAGCAGAGATGATCATGGATGCACCACAGAGTAATCCCCTAAAAAGCATAGTCTTAATGCTTAATGCTTGGAGGTTTTCATACTTTTATGAACTTACTTGGTGCAATAGGCACACTGATGGAAGGCACAGGACTCAGGAACATTATGGAAGTTGTCTATGGTATGGAATACACAGTTGTAATGAATTTATTCTTTATTGGAATCAAAAGAATGGTTATGAACCACAGAAACCACCAACACTAGGCAAAACGATATGAGAAAGAAGAAATATGCCAATACGTAAGGGTAATTGTACTTATATTTTGCATAAATACGCTTACAACCAATTGCTTTAATATATAATTGTACTTGTAATCACTTATCTATCATGCAAATATGCTAATTAGAATATTACATGGCCAAAACATGTGTCAGACACCAGTATTCCTGGTCTAGGAGGAATACAAAGGAGTAATGGTCATTTTAAGGACCTGATGGCCGCCATTTTGAAAATGGGTCCTTTCCTGAAGTCAAAATTTGGTAAACTTTTAGTATGTTTTTAAATACAACTGATACTACTGTAAACCACTCAGAAACCTTTTGTTAGAATTTTTTTAGGGTCAAGCCATATTTGCAGCTGACTAGTTGGCCAATCACAATGCACTTGGACAGCTAACCAATCACAACACATTTCGGAAACACGTTTTTCGGAAGGCAGGCCTTTGTTAAACCTGGAACTAATCGAGCCATTTGTGCCAGACAGAAAAATAACGCATTTTTCGAAACACTAAGCATGAGAGCATGCTCTAGTACACCATGTTCTAGTGTTTAAATGCAGTGTGAAAAACTCATCTGGCATAAATACAAATTTCATGTTTTGACCTTTTTCATTTGTCCATCCTGCTGGTACTCCACCCCTCGTGCGCGGGTCCCATCAAAAAGGATACGGGTCACCATGCAGCGGACTTCTGTCTTCAGATTGGTTCTGGACAGCGCAGGCCGGAGGTAAGCACTAGCTGTGCTCCATCGCTTACCTGTTTAATACAATTTTTTTTTAATACAAATGTATCATCTAATATTGTTGAATAAAAAATAATTAATAACATTCTTTCTTATTTTTTTTCCTTTAACATTTGAATGAAAATATAACAATTCATTTACAGCAAAACTCTTTTTTGTCAAGTAAAATGCGGCATAACAGAACTATATAAAAGTTAAAACATGGATGAAAAAAATCTTGGTTATATGATTTTCCCTTAGTAATAATATTGTTATTATTACTTCTAGATTTTAGTATACAATAGCAATACAGTTCTGTTATAATTTCTTCAAGTTGAACTGGACTTTTATTTTGCCGTTTTGAAGAACCGCACCATTCACTGAAACAGAGACACGCGAAACATGCAGGCTTGTCAGCCACATGCACTGACTGGCTGCTGTTGCCTTTACTTCTGCTCTTAGATTAATCCATCAAGTAAAAATGTCCAGAGCACATCATCATTATCACCATGAATTTTATCGCAATCTCGATATGATATTGTTTATCGCCCAGCTCTAATTTTATTTCCTAACATTCACCTGTGTGGATGGTCATATCCAGCCAGCCCACTCCTTCCTGCTGGAATCCGTTCATATCATCCGTGAAGGGGTATCCAGCCTGCTGGCCCGCTTCGATGAACACGTGGTGCAGAGGGTGATCGGTCTTTCCTCGCGTCACATGAAGTGGGCCGCCGCCCCCTCGGTATCGGTCCGCTCCCAGCTCGTGCGTCTGGGCCTTGCGGAAGTACGGGAGACAGTGATCGTAGTCCCAGCCCTCGGCCCCCTCCCTCTGCCAGCGGTTGTAGTCCTCGGCGTGCCCCCGAATGTACACCATGGCATTGAGAGACGACGAGCCACCCCAAACGCGTCCACGAGGCCAGTACATCACCCTGTCGTCCATGTGCGCCTGAGGTAACGTGTGGTAAAACCAGTTGTACTTGTCATCGCAGAGGTTGTAGGTCAGAGCGGCCGGCATGTGAATCTTCCACGACAGACGGGTGCTTCCCAGCTGCTTGTCTTTGGGTCCCGCCTCCAGAAGAAGCACCGAATCGGAGGCATTCTCTGACAGACGGTTGGCCAGCACGCAGCCTGCAGATCCGGCCCCGACTATCACGTAGCTGTAGGACGTTGTGGTCTTATTTACTGCGGCACTGCTGCACCTGTGCTGCTGCAGCAGTGGACACGAGTTTGCTGAGCGTGGCACGCCGATGTACCTGCGAAGGCTTGACGTGAGCCTCACAGACGATGTGAAACACGGCATACTGATGGAGTTCTCAGCTTTCAAAGTGCTGCACTGATGGTCATCGGGGGCCTTGAGAAAACAATCACAACAGAACACTATACTAAACATAATGCGTGACGCTGGGTTCCCACACTTTCCTTTCAGGACTAGGATTTATTGAAAAGTTTACATGAGGGCCCATATTCACAAAACATTTTATCTTACCACAGTTCTCCTAAATAGCTATAAAAGTTTTTAGCTAAGAGTTTTCTCTTAAAACCTATTCACAAAGCTGCTGAGACAAACATTTACTAAGGAATAGAGAGAAGTCTTAAGCTAAGAGTAAGGGCGGGGTTGACCTCGTATAAAAAATGTTGCCACATTCAAATAAAGATTTTAAAATGCAGGCTAAGTGTCAATAATTAAACAAGTACATGTTCAGCTAATTGTCAGCCTCTCACATGTGCGCTTCTCCTAAACAATTAGTGGATATGCAATTAAACACCCTTTTAATTAACAGAATTGAATAATCATGGCTGATAGTAAGACCAAACTGGACATAAGAACAGCTGTTACTTCTTGCCCAACTTGTTATAATTTAGAGTTGGTATAACCTCCAAACCCAAAATAAGTTGCGTGGGAAAACATATGTGTGCAAATAAATGTGGCGTGTTTCTAAAACGTTTACGTTCCGAGGTAATAACAGAAACCATCACAGAATTGTTTATGTTTTTACTGGTTATAATGGGAATTGTGTTGGTTGTAATGGTGGCTATAATGGTGCCTGTCGGTCTCTCGTGATAAACCTTCTATATAATGAAAGGAAAATTGTCCCTGACAAGTTCTACAGTATAATACTGCTGCAATTAAGGCGTTACCTTTTTATCGTCAAATGTTTCTAAAAGGTTTACGTTCTGAGGCAGACTGCTGGCAACAGACATTTTAGAATAGTTTGGATTTGGGATTTTGGGATTTGAAATTTAGGTTTTGGTCTTAGTGACTTATGAGTCCTCTTGACTACTCCTAATGAGCAGCACAAATTAGTAGCAATTATTATTAACTATTAGAAAATCTATTAGAAATAGACAAATTAATCCAAATAATTTTTTATATATATTTAAAAAATACAGATGTATCCAAAATAAAAGAAATTTGGCCCTAAATGAGCCAACTAAACAGCAGTGCTGAACCCTCCTGCGGCTAAGCAAAGAGGAATTAAACAGAAAACTATTGCAGTCAATTTTTTCCTTATAACGATTTGCTTTAAAAGCTACTACCGGTCCGATACCGACCTCTATTTTCACTGTTCGTATCACACACTGCTTGTCCGTGTTTGTTTCAAACACACTGTCAGTCTGCGAATTAGAGCTTTTTCAATGACTCTTTAGGCAGGTTACACTGTTACACCAGATGGTGGCGGCAAGTGACTTTCTTTGTGAGGGTGTCACTGAATCATTCATTCAAACCATTCCTTCAAAAACATTCAGGAATTGGGTGACCACCTGGCAACAGACCTGTTGCGGGACTAAGATATGATTTTGTGGGACACGTTTGAGACAGATATACATTTTCTACTGTTATGCTACATCCGTTGTCATATGCACTGATTTGTTTCTGAGCGCGCACATGCAGGTGGTCACCCTGTTCAGGAACAAAACAAGCGACTTATGAGCGGGTGATGGAATCATTATTTCAAATGCAGTAATCCATTCAGGAACAAAACAAGTGACTGGGTGCTTCTCAAAAGGACGGCCGAAGCCTAGTAAGGATCGTTCCTAGTCCAGTCCTTCTGCGTCTTTAAGTCAGGAGTCCTACTCAGCATTAAACACTAGAAGAAAATGGTCTAGTAAGAAAGAAAGAATCGATAATCGATTCGCGGATCGATTCTGAGATCTTCTGAATGCATCGCGATTCTCTTTGGAATCGATTTTGAGTTTAGATTTTAACAGCAGATGGCACTCTAATCTAGTTTTTATCCGCACATTCAAACGCTCACGAAGAAGAGTGCTGAAGATAACTTGTGCGTGTGTGTAAGGATTTGGAAACAAGCAGAGCATGGCTGTTTCTAAAGCAATCATTGCCATCTGCTGTTCAAAACTAAGCTCAGAATCGACTTGAGAAAGAATTGTGATGTGCTCGGAAAATCTCAGAATCAATGCTGAATCATTTCTCGATTTGCGTTGCAGCGATTTATTGTCCCTAATGGTTATGTCATAAATGTTTCCATAAATGTTTTTCTTTATATAGAAAATTTTAATTTTAACTGACATTCTATTATAATGCAGTACAGGAAATGGAGAGCGTCTGCGGTCTCCCAGTGGCTTACATTACGTACAGTATAGTTTTATGTKATTCATTTACAACTAAATAAAATAATTTCATTTACATTGTTGCATTCACCTCAAAATCTTTTTTTTTTTTTTTTTGGTCTCGCATATTATAATGAAATTGGACGATTGGAAATTGAAATTTTAGCTTATTTATTTTCACAAATTAGAATGTGTGCAAAGGATTGTGGGTGACGGAAAGAGGCAACATTCAAAACAAGCTTAATGAACACAAAGTCTCTTCCAAGGATCCAAGGATCCTTTAAATTGTGATGTCCTTTGACAAAGCTTTGAAGACATGGCAGCCAATGTATGCAGCCGTGCAAGGACGGGGTCTCCCGATTAAGAGGCACCCAGTGTCTTTATGAGTGAGTCAATGAGTCGTTCACTCAACCGATTTTTTCAACACAGATTCACTCAAGAACGAAGCAGCACTGCTGTGTTTTCCTCAGACATACTTAGTAGTTGATTCTGCTTTGACCTTTTGAATCGTTTTCAATGGCAGAGCAAAAACTTACAAAATAACTGTCAATATTGTGTCTAAAGTGTCAGTGACTCGATACTAAGTTCTTGTTCATTAAACTGTTGGATAAAAGTAATCGAACACTTACAATTGTGTTGTTGTTCTAAATATCAAAATATCAAAATAAATATATTTTTTTTGTTTACAAAATAATAATTTAATATATAATTATTTAATATGTAGTAATCATTTAATAAAAGCAATAATGCACTTGAGCCTGTGCTGTATTTTGAATTTGCACAACATACTTAACATCTTTTAGACATGTACTACTATATTCACAATAGAACACAGCCTCTTGTACCTCATTGCTTAATGATATAACATAGATTATAATATAATGATTCGTATTATTAAGAGCACAGGCATGGTTTCACAAACAGAGCCTGGACTAAGCCAGGTTTAGACCATAGATCAATTAGGACATTTAAGTCATTTTTTATAAACGTGCTTAGAAAAAAACATTACTGGTGTGCATCTTGAGACAAAACAAAGGCACAGATATACTTTAAGATCAGTCAATGCAAGTTTCTTTCAGTTGAAACAGCTCAGACTTACATTTTAGTCTGGGACTAGGCTTAAGCCTCGTCTCTGAAACTGGGGGGCAGTGTTTAATTTAGGCATGGCAAGAACTAAAGAAAACTATACAATATATGATAAGTGGTTAATGATTTATTTCTAATGATTTTATTTGAACA
>JAHKKF010517678.1:1063-17555 GCA_019740295.1 Labeo calbasu | reverse complement strand
ACTACAATTTTAAGCAATCCAACCAGCTCATATTTACTTCCTGAACTTCATGTGAACTTCACGCGTTGCATTCAACTGACACATACTTGCGTAAACATACCAGCATGTTTATGTTCTTTCTTTTGTTTTCCAGGAAAGTTGCGGTATGTCGGTATGTAACGGCAAGATCTTTATCCTGGGTGGCCGTGGTGAAAACGGCGAGGCGTCAGACACCATCCTGTGCTACGACCCGTCCACTGGCATCATCACGGGCGTGGCCGCCATGCCCCGCCCCATTTCTTACCACGGCTGCGTCACCATCCACCGCTACAATGAGAAGTTCTACCACTCATGACATCAAAAAGCACACTCACACAGGGATATGGATAAACTGAGCCTTGCTGTAGATAATGTAGCATTACGATAGGTAAGGTGAGTCCCAAACCCCTCAAGACCAGTCAGTTAAACTGACAACTACACAATAACTCATTTCAGTGTACAGTATAAACATTAATGTACTCACCCTCATGTCGATCAAAACCCATATCACCTTTCTTCTAAACAAAACAAAAGAAGATATTTAGTGTCAATACAATGACAGTCAGTGGGGTCCAAAACAAAATTAGACCAACTGATTTTCATTATGACATTTTTTAACAGTCTTCCTTCTACCAGCCTAATAGACAAATACAGACTATGTATGAATTTGCATATTTCCAAATCCGTTACCCAAATTCTTCTAAACTGATTGACAGCGGATTCTTGAGCTGGTCTCTGCTTTCTTAACCTCACTTTGTTGATTAAGCATCTTTATTTGTGTTTTTTTTTGTCCACTTCATTACTGTTATTGCATTCTCTATTATATTTTAATGTATGGTGTAAGTGGTTGTTTTGAGTGGGTGAATGGTGTGATTATTTGTGTCTGGTGGATAAAGTGTTCTAAAAGTGTATATATAAGTGAGTTTGAAAAGATTCAGCTGGATGTGTGTGTTTGTGTGTGTGAGATGGACAGTCACAGAATATGCAGGAACCACTCTTTGTTGAGCTAAACGGTAAACGGTTCACAAATATCCATCAGGCACCGAAATATTTCTTTATGTATGCATGTATGTATTTGGGTGGTATTAACTGTTTTCTGTATTTCGTAGTAGAAATTGTAACATTTAATGAAAAATTGTGTGTTTATTGCGCTTTTATAGTAATGTCATCCTTAGGGATCGTTGCTATGTCGATTAGCCTTTGTATTATTACTCCGTATCAGTAAGTAACATCTTGCATATCGTGTAGAATACAAGCAGTGATCTCTTGTTTATAAGTTAATCATGTTATGTTCCTTCACTTTTTTTAAGTTATTTATTCTTTATAGATCTCTGAAAGCCCCAGCCAGGCATTTAAGTCAATATATCGCAGTGTCCCGGATGTAAATATGAGTTTGATGATCCTTCTTCAGGTTTACTGTATCAGTAAGTGTTTGCAATGGTGATGCATCAGGCCAAAAGGCCAGTTCACACTTTCAGCTTTCATAACACTCTCCCTTTTTCTGTTCTCACAATCATTTGAGCTCAGTATTTGTGTGTACAGTGCAGTGACGTAGTAGCAAAAGATTGTGTTTGTGCACCAGGAAGCAGTGATGTCAACTCTGCTGCCTGCTTTTGGTTAGTAGGATTGTTTCGTTTTGTAAGCTGCAAGACCAGAACAATTGAGGATACACATTGTTCGTTTTACTCTGGGAATTGGACAATGCAAGACCCTGCACACATTATGCACATGACACAACATGGCCTTTCTGTAACCTTTTTTGAGTGTAGCTTTCTTGGTGTGTACTTTTATGAATGTACGTTTGTGTAAATAACTGGTGTGAGTTTGATGCCTTTTTGCTATATAGGCTTGTTTTTTTTCTGATAAGTTTTAGTTGCTAAAAGCCATAGACGGAATGAGTGGGGTTTTTTTTATTTTACAAATGTTTCTTTTTGAATGAGTCCTTATATACTTTAGGGTATTGAATTATCTGTGCATGCCAAAAATTTAACTAGTATGTCAAAAAATTACTCATTGTTATGGCAAGGATGCGCCTTTAGCGCTAATTAGTGATGGTGTGCCAACTTGAGAAAATTTACTTAAGTGCATTAAAATAAATGACTGTTTTGTGCCTTGTGGCAGAATGATACACATTTGACAACTAGCCAAAGATGTGTGATTGGTCTTGTCTGTGTTAATTCTAGTACAATATTGTTGAAAGAAACCGCAAGCCTTTTGTCAATTTTATGTGTAAAATTTTCTGAGTAACTGAAATGTATGAGTGCTTAATGTGGTGTACATGCATACCTTTCTTCAATAAAGCTATTTTTAGTATGGATTTGTACACTATTGTTATTTCTTGTCTTTCTGGAATCTCAAATTTCTATGAATTTTTTTTTTTTTTTTTTGAAACTATGTATTAAACTCATCCTTCACTGATACAAACATAATACCTCAGTGAGACTAGCTATTATATTTCTGAACAGATTTACAGTTTTCACCTCAGAGAATATTCAAATCCAATAGGCTACACTTATGCTAAACAAGGGAACCTTAATCATACATAATAATCACAGTATCTTTCACATATTAAACAACCTTATAGCAGTACTGTCATCACTGTTAAGTTTTTCCACAGGTAAACACTACTCACATTTTCTAAGTAACCTTAACATAAGAAGTCAGTACTGTTAAATCGTCAAGTCATATATTTCTGCTGTAGCATTGCCAAAATCACACAAGCCCTTCTAGGCACTCATTTGTATACTAACTTGCTTTGAATAAAAACCGTCGGCTAACCGACAAAACGCCACACTAGTCAAACAAAGAATAGATTAAGTGTTGAATTACAGAACCACCCGCAGATAAATGCTCATCACCTGGATCTACACACAACACACAACAAAGCCCGCCAACTGCTACTCAAGATTAACCCAGTCACGTTTTAGGAGGTAATACATGCTTTTCTGACAGGGTTCGCCTGATAAAATTCGCATTCCAGGTGCTATATGTCACGGTATTGGAGTCGCTTCAACCCGCGGACTTGAAAAACAACCCCTGGCAACCTAATTTCACGGGAAAACCGCGGACTTCACAACCCCATCAAGGAAGGAACTGTAAACTGTCGCCATCGGCAACATGGGAACATTTATCAGTTAGACATATCGATGTTGAAAATGATACAACCCGTGCCTACATGGAATCTGCCCTTGCTTAAGGCTATGACTTCTTTCTCATGAATGATGATTGTTCTACTGGAAAAACAAAAAGAATTCTCAGAATTCTGTCATATTTGCTTTTAGAGTAAAAACAAGAGTGGTGTTTGAGAAGATCTTAGTGTTACATATTGGGTCTCACTAATAATGCATACAATATGTGCGGAAATCATGATTTACATGTAAGTCAAAGTGTATTCTAAATTTACAATGAAATGTATAGCAGCTAAAACCACATGTACACGAAAATTCTTCTGGTGGCTTTAGAAATAAATGGTGACTTCTAAACAACAGTATAAAACTATAGGGCAGAATACAGACAGGTGTATACAAATTAGAGATCCAAAACATAACGGAGTGTAGTTACATTTTTTTCGCAATAGTGGGCGCAGCCATTTGTAAATTTTATAGGTCTGGCTTCCTGTCTCATCCCCGTCCAGCTATATTTAGCTGCACAAAACAGCTCGTTTTGCTGTTTGATATTGCACATTTGTGTGTCTTACCATATTATTTTAATGTATTATCTTAATTATAAACGCACTGGTTTGTTGTTCAAACACGTTTACTGCATTTTGTTATACTTCTCGTTATTTCCGTATAGCGGCTAATCTCGCCCATAGCCTTACCTTATGCGTTGAAGAGTAAGGTGGATATAAACACTGTTTTTACTCGTTATGAGAATGGTACACTTCAATTTAATGGTAAATATTTCTGCGAAACTACGCGAAAAAGAAAGCGCCAGCGAGCATGAGAGAAAGGTGAGGTTGTATGGAAAGCTCTAAAGACGTGGTTTGGAATAGTTTATGCAATTTACTATCAACACTGGAACGGATTTAAGTGTATACAGGTTTACCTGAAAAACCTTAAACTGTTTCTGCGCACATAAATGCGCCAGCTGTAAGATTTTTGACATCTGAATGAGCGTCATTGATTTTTTTTTGTTGACCATAACTGAGACTATATGTACAGTACGTAGGCTATAGTGTCATATATTTTTGTTTTTAACAGATATTACGCAACAGGTACGAGCACAGCTTACCCCGGGGCAACATACTGAGGCATTTCGACTATTACAAAACAACAGGATGGGGTGAGAGAGTGTCTTTCTCCACAGGTGAATAATTAGGCTTCCTCGTTCCGAGTCATGTGAATTACTTGGAAGAAGTCAAGAACATAGAAAAAGTGTTTTGTTCAGACCAGTAGTAACCTTCTTAGAAAAGTCGTAGTCATAATAAAGAATTTTAAGATATATTTTGATATAGTGATATAGTTTACCTTTAACCTACTTTCCGATATTTACAAAAAACTCTGGAAAACCGCCAAAAGCTCAAGTTATCTTCTTTCGGCTCAACACATGCCTGCCATTCACATGGTAAACAAAAGAAATGATTTCTTTAAAAAAAACCAAAAAAAAAAAAAAACGGCTTGAGATGTTTAATGCAGTTACATGTACAATAAGAAAATGTAGGCTATTTGAATACAGAGAATGGAGTTGTTGTCAGACACGCTGGATAACAGAAGACAAACAAGAGAATTCTATAGTCATCCAATTCAATATATAACCAGAAGGTGTCAGTATAAGACAAAAATTATTGCTTTACTCTAAGCAGCCCAAATAAAGCTGCTGCAAGCTATTCTCTTAATTACTGCCTGACCGATATTTCTGTAATAGTTGTCCTAGTAAATCACGCAAATTCTGTGACAGCCGTCAATTCAAAAAAAGACAATCTGATACAGCTGTTATTACATGTTAGCCAGTCAGAAAACTTAAAGGTAGTTCCCTGCAAATCCCTGCGTGACTATATTCTAAAGGTGAGAGACTGTTCAGGAAACCTGTTTGGAAGCAATCATTATTTTTTCATCTTAATTTTTTTGCTACAAGTAGTGGAAAAATCACTTAGGGCACATTTAACTCAATATGTTTTGTTATTTTAGAGAGAATATATAGTTTAATGTACACACACACTCACATATATGTGACCTTGGACCACAAAACCAGTCATAAGGGTCAATTTTTTGAAATTGAGATTTATGCATCATCTAAAAGCCAAATAAATACATTTTCAATTGACGTTTGTTAGGATGGGACAATATTTGGTCAAGATACAAGTATTTGAAAATCTGGAATCTGAGGGTGTAAAATCTAAATATTGAGAAAATCGCCTTTAAAGTTGCCCAGATGAAGTTCTTAGCAATGCATATTACTACTCAAAAATTAAGTTTATATATTTACGGTAAAAAATTTACAAAATATCTTAATGGAACATGATCTTTACTTAATATCCTAATGATTTTTGGCATAAAAAAAAAAGATCATTTTGACCCATATAATGTATTGTTGGCTATTGCTACAAATATACCCGTGCAACTTATGACTGGTTTTGTGGTCCAGGATTACATATAGTAAAAACAGTTTTATTGTGGGTGAGTGTATGGAAAACAAATGGGAATATATGGTGCTATACCCCCATCAGCCCGTAGGGGCCAGTGTTGAGCTGCATCACTCTAATAAACTGCGTAGTAGTTTATGTATGTACAGCATCACCTGTGGGGCTTAGAAATCTGTGTTAGGGAAAGACGGGAACTCTCCCCACTCTAATGGACCGGCACAGCAGCAGCTACGGCTGCAGAATCCCTGACAGTCACCACAACTTTCTCTCTGCTTCTAATTGAATACAGAGTTTCTGTCCTATGCATGTTTAGATTGGCAGCCCAGGCCAGCCACCCTCAAAGCTGTGTCATTTTTCATCCTTCATTCTGCACTGACATGCATGTAATGTTGTCTGAAATCCATGAAGAAGGTGCAGGGTGGGAGAGGAGGGGGATATACATGCACTCAGTGAGAGAAACACGTGTCTTTATGCTTCTCCACACATGCGTGTTTAATGTAATGCCCTACATACCCAAGCTTCTGCACATTTAAACACGTTTGTTTACCCACATTACATGGACTAGTAATGCAGTGATTACAAAGACATATTGCATGCTTGGCCACCGGCTCAGTACCTCTAATATAAAACTGATTTGTACCCCTTACTAAGATTTACCATGGTAACCATAGTTTCTGCCAAAAAGTCAAGGATGGTTAGTATGGTCCAGTTAGACCCTGCTGGTAAATGGCGTAATTACACCATCTGGCTAGTGGCTACAAAAAGCATCTTTCTCCATTGATGGCAGCTCAAAAGTAGATCTATGTTAGTAAATAAATTAAACAGTAAATTAAAAAGTAAACAAGTGGAAAATAAAAACGCTATGTAATAATTAAATTATCTATCTAGATAGATAGATAGATAGATTATTATTTTATTACATAGCATTTTTATTAAATTATTTTATTTTATTTAAAATATTTACGCTTTGATATATAATTCCACCCTAAAAAAGTATTTTTGCATATAAAATGTCCATCAATTTGAATTACACGATTTGAAATAAATTTTTACATTTTAACTGAATTCAATGTATGTTCCACACACACATATATGTGTGTGTGTACATATATATATGTATATTTTACAATGGCATTTTAGTGCCACTAAATATTCCATAAAATATGCCATATTTTAACCATATTCATACCTTTAATAAGTCTTTATATATATATATATATATATATATATCTGTGTGTGTGTGTGTGTGTGTATATATATATATATATATGTATATGTATATTTTACAATGGCATTTTAGTGCCACGTTAAAAAGGGTTAAAAAATTTTTATTATGATTATGAGATTAAAGTCGTAATATTTCAAGAATAAAGTTGAAATACTACGAGAATACAGTCGAATTACTACAAGAATAAAGTCGAAATTATGAGAATAAAGTCAAAATATTTCGAGAATAAAGTTGAAATTAGGAGAATAAAGTTGAAATACTACTAGAATAAAGTCAAAATATTTTGAGAATAAAGTTGAAATTACAAGAACAGTAGAAATTACGAGAATAAAGTCTAAATATTTCGATAAATTGGAATTTACAAGAATAGAGTCAAAATTACGCGATTAAAGTCAAAATACTACGAGAATAAAGTCAAATATTTCGAGAATAAAGTTGAAAACTACGAGAATAAAATCGAAATATTTCGAGAATAAAGTTGAAATTGCGAGAATAAAGTAAAAATATTTCAAGAATAAAGTCGAAAACTACGAGAATAAAGTTGAAATTACGAGAATAAAGTCTAAATATTTTGAGAATAAAACTGAAATTAGGAGAATAAAGTTGAAATACTATGAGAATAAAGTCAAAATATTTGTGAATAAAGTCGAAATTATGAGAATAAAGTCAAAATGTTTTGAGAATAAAGTCAAAATTACAAGAATTAGTTTGTAGCAATAACAAGGTTAAAGTTATAATATTTTGAGAGTATATTAGCCTATTGCACATGCAAATGGCCTGGATTGGGAACACTGGGAGATATTCAAAATATATATATATATTAGGGATGTCACAATACTCATAAAATATAATATCGAACCGTTCGGTACAACATCCACGGTTCAAAACATGCTTGTGAATTGCTTGTGAATAATTTCCTTGTTTTATTTCTTTTGAAATTTGCTGTGTGTGTCCGTGATTTTACGTGCTGAGATGAGGAAACGCCTCCCTGTTTATATTTGAAAAAGCAACACTTGCAGAGAATCTTCCCTTCTAATAAAATGCAATGATAAACCTTTCAAAACTTGCTGTCCAACAAAAGAGAACATAACTTATTTTTACTTCACAGCATCTGTCGAGAGTTTGAAGTAACTTCTTTTTGTGATCTGATGTGGCTTCTTATAGAATGAGGCAGACAATATATTCTACACTGTATGTCGATTAGCAATGGCTTACAAATATACTTAACCATTATGAAAATACCCGAGATGGTTTGAAGAACAAAGATAAACCATATATTATTGCAGACGAGTGTTTATTGTCCTTACATTTCATCATTCAAAACGTTTAACGTTATATCTAGTTTTTAAGCAGATACAGCAATAGCGACACCTTTACCTTTATCCATATTAGAGATTTCCTGGCTGGAACATGCGTTATCCCTTTGACGCATATGTGGATTTTCTGCACAAGGGCGCCCTCTAGCGTCCAGTATGAATGAAACCCATTCTATTTTGCATAAAAACGGAAAAATAATACCTCTCAAAAGAAATATTAAGCAGATATATAATAGTCTATGCTTTTTCCAGTGTACAGAGGTTTACAGGAGTATTTTGTTGTTAATTAGATGCAAAAAAAAAAACACACTGATGTGGCAAGCTTTCAGAACCGAACCGAACCGAAAACCGTGGTTTAAAACTGAGGTACTTATTGAACCGTGGACTAACTGTATTGTTGCATCCCTAATATATGTATATATATATATTTTTTTTTTTTTCAGTTTTACTTCAGTAGATTTTGTAGTAGTGTTAGTTAACAATAACATACATTTACATTTTCAAAATCTGTTTTAGATGAACATTTGATTGTACCTGACAGGAAAAGTGTTGTCAATCATGCCCTGCCACACATGATGTGCATCACAACAAGCCAGACCGCTTTAGCCTGCGTCCAGCAATGCTTCCCACATTCATATACACCCTGCAGCTGTGAGCAAGAGAGAAACCAAAGAAGCTTCACCCTGCTGAAATATCCATGAGCATGCCAAAGCATGAATTACGCTCAAGAGCTGTTATCCACTGCACTCTCTGTGTGTGTCAGTGTGTCTGAGCACCCTCAATATGCCCTAAAATACCATCCAAATGCTTCCTCACTTATCTGTATGATGAGAGAGACTCCATTATCTGTGCTTTCTCTTTCATCCCCTACTTAGTATGCAGGTGCACGCTTGGGTTCGGTATGCTCTCTGCGCTCTCATTGATGTTTTGCTGGTGTTTTGCAGCAGAGAGAGAGCCGGGGCGATTCCCCCCTCCCCTGTGTAGTTCTGCTTCTGTCAGTGGTGCTGCTTCTTATGAATGAGATTCGGAGTTGAATGGAAGGCAAAGGGGCTCCACAGTCTCCCCCTAAAGAATCCAATTGCATTCAGGTCACAGACGACTCGAGAAGGAGAAGGAAGCCTGGGCTTGCATGCGCACGGACTGCACAGCCAATGGGAGGCTTCCATCCGCAGGGAGGATGCAGTCCGTGAGATGCATCCAAAATCCCTGATTCCTTGCTAGCAGAGCCCAGGTGAAAGGGAGAGAGAAAAAGCGAGATGTGTCAATAGCATGTTAACAGGGTTAGTTTACCCAAAAATGACAATTCTGTCATTAATTACTCCCCATCTTGTCGTTCTAAACCCGTAAGACCTTCATTCATGTTCACAACATAAATTGATGAAATCCTTTCTGGTCCTAACGCAGGAACCGGGATTCTGACGTGTTCAAAAATATCTATTACAGGTTTGGAACGACATGAGGGTGAGTAATTAATGACAGAATTTTCATTTTGAGGTGAACTATCCCTTTAAATGGCTATTCTCACAACTTTAGTGTCAATACTAAAATCTAACTCCAAAATGATTTTTTTTTAGTCATTTTAACAGAAAATCAATGTAAGGTGTTGCAGTATAAAACTTATTATTGGTGTGTTATTTTATTAGTTTTAATGTGCCCATTTTTAACCTAAAGTACTGTAAGTTTAAGTTTTTTGGAAGCAATGTGTTTTCAATTTAACGTTAAAGACAGTAGAAAAACATTCCTGGAAAGTCCTTGCATGTTGCATCACATTCGATTATATTTTAGGCTTTTTTAAATTTACTACTGTATATTTTAACAATTTCTTTAGACTCAAATAAATAAATAAAATATAAAAAGTCAAATATTATGGTTGAAATAATCGTAATATTAAAAGATCAAAATATAATACATTTAAAATAAAGTAATACTTAATTAATCATTAATGCTAAATATATAGACATATAACTCTTTTTCAAGCTATCCATAATGCTGTCAGTGCATTAATCTGGATTTTAACAACTAAAATATAATAAATATAAAATGCAATATTAAAATATATATTTTAAATATAATCAACAGTTCCAAATATAATTATAAATATAATATAAACATATAATTGTTTTTTTAAGCCATCCATAATGCTGTCAGTGCATTTTTTGCTGATAGTTTCTAGCATCTACAGCATGCTTGTTTTTTAGTCTTTAATCTGTATCTATATATACATTTTAAATCTTAATCTTAAATTCTTATTTATGTACGTATATTTTTTATTTTACAGAGTGCATGTAATAGGATATTTCTTTAAATACTGTATAAAAGGCAGAAATGAAAGGATGCCCCTGAAGACCATTACGGCGTCACCCTGTTAACTGAGAAGCAAAGGAAAGCACAGGTTAGTGGGACAGAGGTCTGTGGAATTGAGAAGACATGATGTCATTGAGGTATGAGCTCATCCTTAGATCCAGAATAAATGACTATGAACTGTCTGTTCTGAACTTTTACATAAGATAGATAGATATATAGATAGGTATATATGTTAGATATGTTAGATATGTTAATTTAGTGTAGATTGGATTAGGAGCTTTATATCATTTTATGTTGCATTCTATAATCTGTTTATCTGTTAATCTGCAGTCTCTATGTGTTACTTCTATACATCAACATCTCAAACTACAAAATCAACCCAGAAATATTCAAACACACACACATGCATACATGCACAAATAATACGATGGATTTGCATCTGTCAGATTGCAGCAGAGAACACATCTGCCCATGGTTTTTGCATCTTGTTTGTACAATCTGTACGTTTCCACTCTCCTACAGCGCAGGAAATCTAATCTGTTCAGGAGTAAAACCCCCTAATAAGATCTTAAGGCAGAATGGCAAACATCTATGCAGAGTTTCACTAATGAAAGCCCAGCTCACCGACCAGCTCCCCCTCCCAGACACATCACAGAATTTACTAGAATGCTAGCGGACCTTCAGAATTTAGAACTTATAGTATAATGAATGCAAAGCGATTGAATCACCTAACATAATGTTAAGTCTCCTATATTAGTCTTTACTCTGCTGCAGAGATCTTAGCAGCTGTTTGCCAGCCAAATCACCAAGGTCACCTTGAAATATGTATTAATGCCTTTTAGAAAATGCAGCATTGATCAGTGATTCATCTTAAGAGTTACTGTAATATTGATTGTATATGCTGTGCTTAACTACAGTATTGATACATATGGCTGTTTTTGGGATTATAAAAAAATATTAGAAGTGACTGCCTCTATAATACTGTACCAGTCCAGGTAATACCGGACACTGTGCTGATGAGACCGTGCAGTATGATCTTTGCTAGGAGAGGTTATGGTCACTCAGTTTGTGTGTGTGTGTGTGAGATGCACAGGAGATTATCTGATGTTTCCGCAGTCCTGATTCTTCCCTCCCTCGCCATTTCTCTCGTTCTCTCTCCTCTTCAGTGTGTGATTAAAATCTGCTAGCAACCATCAGGAGTATAAAAGCCTTTAAAACCCAATCACAGTTCATACACACACATATACGCACGCAAACATCAGACCCTGGGTTTAACAAATGTTTTATGGCTACAGAGTTTTTATCCTGGATTGCACCTTTCTAAAAGTGCTTTGCTGTATGGCCATATGTACATAAAACAATATATAGTTTTTATTAAACACTGACCTATTTTCCAGGAGACGCTGGTGCAAAAGCAAAACGATGCAGATTAAAGTGAGCTGTATATGATTCATTTCAGTATCATGCTATCATGCTGTAAGATCTTCATTCATCTTTAGAACACAAATTAAGATATTTTTGATCAAATCCCACAGCATTTTAACCCTGCATAGACAGCAGAAATGTAGTAAGCACATTGTTAAAATAGTTCATGTGACATCAGTGGCTCAACCGTAATGTTATGAAGCTATGAACATTTTTTGGTGTGCAAAGAAAACAATGACTTTATTCAACAATTTCTTGTCTTTTAGTGGTACTCTCATTAACGTATCAAAGACTGACACGGAAGAGAAGAAATTATTTAATAAAGTCATTATTTTTGTTTTCTTTGCACGCATAAAGAATTTTCATTTTTAGGAGAACTATCCCTTTAATACGGTGGCTCAGCAATGCACAACACAATGAAAACAAGCTTCAACACAATGAAATTATTGCAACACAATGGAAACAAGCTGCAACACAATAAAACTAGTGCAACACAATGGAAAACAAGCCTCAACACAACGAAATTAGCACAACACAACAGCACAACAAGTCGCAAAACCACGGAAACAAGCTGCAACACAAGAAATTAGCACAACACGATGGAAACAAGCACGCAACAGAACAAATTTAATGCAACACAATGAAACTAGCACAATACACGCAACACATCGGAAACAACACAACAAAATTAGCGCAACACAATAGAAACAAGCCACAACACAATGAAATTAGTGCAACACAACGGAAACAAGCACGCAACACAACGAATTTAGCGCAACACAAGAAATTAGCACAACACAACGGAAACAAGCATGCCACACAGTGGAAACAAGCCTCAACACAACGAAATTAACACAACAGAAACAAGTCGCAAAACAACGGAAACATGCTGCAACACAAGCAATTAGCACAATGCAATGGAAACAAGCACGCAACACAACAAATTTAATGCAACACAACGAAACTAGCGCAACACAGCAGAAACAAGCCACGACAGCGGAAACAAGTCACAACACAACAAAATTAGCGCAACACAATAGAAACAAGCCACAACACAATGAAATCAGTGCAACACAACGGTAACAAGCACGCAACACAACAAATTTAGCACAACACAAGAAATTAGCACAACGCAACGGAAACAAGCCGTCACACAAGGGAAACAAGTTGCAACACAACGAAATTAGCACAAGGCAACGGAAACAAACACACAACACAACAAATTTAACACAACACAACAAAACTTGCACAATACGCGCAACACAGCGGAAACAAGTCACAACACACAAAAAAAGTGCAACACAATAGAAACAACCCACAACACAGTGAAATTAGCACAACACAATAGAAACAAGCCGCAACACAAGAAATTAGCACAACACAACGGAAACATGCCACAACACAAGGGAAGCAAGTCACAAAACAACGAAAACAAGCTGCAACACAAGAAATTAGCACAACACAATGGAAACAAGCCGCCACACAAGGGAAACAAGTTGCAACACAACAAAATTAGCACAACACAACAGAAACAAGCACGCAACACAACAAATTTAACGCAACACATCAAATCTAGCACAATACACGCAACACAACGGAAACAAGTTGCAACACAACAAAATTAGCACAATGCAACAGAAACAAGCATGCAACACAACAAATTTAACGCAACACAACAAAACTAGCACAATACATGCAACACAACGGAAACAAGTCACAGCACAACGAAATTAGTGCAACACAATAGAAACAAGCCACAACAGTGAAATTAGCACAACACAATGGAAACAAGCCACAACACAAGGGAAGCAAGTCACAAAACAACGCAATGGAATTAGCAAAACACAACAGAAATCAGCCTTAACACAACGGAATTAGCACAACACAATGGAAACAAGCCGCAACAAAACGGAAACAAGTCACAACACAACAAAATTACCACAACACAGTTGAAATAAGCTGCAACACAACAGAAACAATTCGCAACACAAAGAAAACAAGCCACAACACAATGAAAACAAGCCGCAACACAAAATTAGCACAACACGATGGAAACAAGCCTCAACACAGTGGAAACAAGCTGCAACACAATGGAAAACAAGCCACAACACAATGAAAACAAGTTTCAACACACTGAAATTAGCACAACACAACAAAATTAGTCGTATGTGTTGAGTTGTCATGATTTCGTTGTGTTGTCCACTACTGGACCACCATACTTTAAGGCCTTTTTAGTAATGTTATTTATAATGCAACAGATTTGGTGTTGATGAAGGGGTAATTGAGCCTTTCTGACAGGACTATGCAGTGACCTAAACAAAAAAGTGTAAACTACACCTGAACCAGAGATAAATCTGAGCAAACAAAGGTGTTCACACATGGACACAAATACAGTCCTAAAAGTCAAAACCCAGCATCCAATCATTTCTCCGACCTCCTTTTTTGTCATGCCTTACTCGGGACATATGTTTGCTCCGTCCTGACCTTGACTATAATCTGCAGCTCTTCCCCAGGACTGTGGGGTGACAGAGTCTGATTGACATGCGGTAGGTCTGAAACCAGTGCCCGGTCCGCCTCGTGTCCATGCTGATTAAAATATCCCCCGGGATCGGTGATGTAACGCCACAGGCTGCACTCCTTCCCCCTCTTACTGTAATAGACCTCTGGCCGCTTTTCCCAAGAGCATTCCTCCGAAAATTGAAGGTCTTAATCTGCCCTGTAATGCTGTCTTTCTGGACAGGCTGGACAGAGGGGATCAGGCAAATGAGGGACGGAGTTGTTCTGTTGCCATCATTGCAGGCTAAAACTAGGAGTTCTGCTAGTAACTTTGGCTGTACTTTGGCCTCTGAGAAGTTTGAGAGGTATTTAAACTAATTCTAGATGAGATATAACATCGGTACTTGCTAGTTAAAGAGACAGTTCACCTAAAAATATAAATTCTGTTATTTACTCACCATCATGTTCCAAATCCGTAAGACCTTCGTTCAACAGCTTTATTCAATAGTTTATTCTCCTCCACGTCAGTCTCATTTTTAAAAAGGCAGAAGTGTTTAAAATCATTAAAGGAATTAAAGGAGTGAATTTGGGACTAATAGACTGGATAACACACACTCACAAGCATGCAGTCTAAACAACCTAAGCACACACACACACTCACACCAGCCCCTACATGCACCTAAACACACTCACACAATTAAAGTGTTAAGTGAATGCTGCCATGCATAAATAATGGATGCATTTGCTTGTGACAGATCAATTTGGAGGCCTCATCATCGCTAATTAGTAGAGCCCCTTGGGGAGAATGTAATTGGTGGCAGTTAGGCTGCTCTCTGCAACACCGTCCAAGCCTGGATTCACACACACAGACCCATCTCAGCCTCTATCTGTCTGTGTTTCCAGAATAAAGTACTTCAAAAACAGTGAGATATCAAGCTTTAAAGAATGAATCTTTTATATTTTAAGTAGTGCACCCTTTTCCTCCGCTCTCGTCCTCTTATCTTTTCTCAGACAGGAATGAAGGACGGCTGTGCCAGTAATTTGTATCATTAGGGTACATTTGCAAATCTAAAACTACTGCCTGCAAAGAGAGTTGCATGGAGAGACTGTTGCTATGGGAACCGTTTCGTGTGGCTCACCCTCTCCAAACTTTGAGAGCTGATTTGGACTGGTGTGTGTGGGGGGGGTATGTGAATGTGTGGAACATAAAGTTATGTGTGTGTGAACGAGAAAGACAGATGTGCATGCAAGATTCACAATTTCGTTTACACCAGAACAACAGGGCATTTCATCAGCATTCGATGACAGCATAAAAATAACTCACATACACCGGCTTCAACAGAAACACTGGCCTAAATTTTCCCAGAGTACACTGTAGGCAAGTAAAACATTTAGATTTAGCATTTCGGGCAACATTTATACTTCGGCCCATACAATAATTTGCCAGTGGGGTATGAAAATAGATTACATTTATTTATTTATTTGTTCCTGACAAACATTCTGTATTTTGTCTTGTTTCCAATAAGTAAATGAGTATTTTGGTCTATTCAGCTATAAACATTGTGTGGACAATATGACAAAAATACAAAAATAAATGACTAGTTTCGTATTTTTTTCTTTCAGTTTTAAAGCAAAGATACATTTACTTTAAATTGCCTAATATAATAACACTTAAACCTCACTCAATTTAGTCATATTTAGGCTTAAACCAAGAAGAGGTTAATTGCCAATGCATGCAATAAATCTAACTAAAATCAAAAAAATATTCTCTATAAATAAATATTAATATTTATGGAAGCATATATGGAAGACTTTTTCTCACAGTTTACATCTCGCAACTCTGACTTTTTCAGAGAATTGCGTAATACAAACTCACAATTCTGATGGTTTTCTCAGACTTGTGAGTTATAAACTCACAAATGCAAATTATAAAGTCAGAATTCAGAACTCGCAATTCTTTTTTCTTGTAATTTTGAGTTTATACCCCATAGTTCTGACTTTTTTTCTTAGTAAGATATATCGTAGTAAGATAATTCTTTTTTCCTCGCAAATGCAAGTTTGTATCTCACAATTCTTTTTTATACCTTGCAATTCTGACTTTTTTTCCTCGTAAATACGAAT
>JAHKKF010517677.1:0-13684 GCA_019740295.1 Labeo calbasu | reverse complement strand
TGTTTATCATCCAGTTTTACTTTAATACAAACGTGTATTTTAGATTTTTATAGAAATAAGACAACAATCATATATCTCTCACAGAGATCGCACTGGCATAGTGTTTGGGAATATTCATGCATAATTTAAACACATAACCACATTATATTTGATTAAAAAATAATACATTTTAGAAGAAAGCGCAACATCACGGTTGTCTGAACCAATGAACTTTAAGCTGTGTCGTCATCCAGGCGTTTCCCATCGTGCTTTTGTTCAGCGCAGTCGGTGGAAAGCTACTGCGCTCGACTGCTCAATCCGACACAGCCGCCTCGCCGTTGCGAGAGTTTTTTGGCACACGTCAGCATGACATCAGAGCAAGGCGGACGTAACTCTGACACATTTCTAACCGGCATGCATCTTGCGGTGATCACCGCTGATCGATTCTGCGCAGATTTTGTTAATCTCGAACGAGCTTTGAGTTATGTCAGCCTTGCTCTGTTGTCATGCTGACGTGTGCCAAAATACTCTCGCGACGGCGAGGCGGCTGTGTCAGATTGAGTAGTCGAGCGCAGTAGCTCTCCGCCGACTGCGTTGGCCAAAAGCATGATGGGAAACGCCTGAATGACGACACAGCTTAATTGGTTCAGACAACCGTAACGTTGCCATTCTCTTCTAACAGGTTTTAATTTTTAAGTCTAATATGATGTGGTTGTGTTTAAATTATGAATAAATATTCTCAAACACTGCCAGTGTGATCTCTTCTATACAAATCTAAAATACATGTTTGTATTAAAGTAAAAATTGATGATTAATACGCCTTTCACATGGAATTAAAAAGCATGCACTTTGAGTGATATTTATTTTCATATAAAAACAACAGACCTTAAATTATATCATGTTTATCAGCAACACAGCATGTGAGTGTGATAACGCGATATCCGCCTTTGATCTCGTAGGTATCTGTTCTACTTCGAGAGGTCAGATCTGTCCGTCTTGACTGCACTTATTTCACTCCTCCCCTCACTGCAGCTGCCTACTCTCGCCTACATTTCAGGCGAGGCGAGGCGCATCTCAAACGAGCCTAGTCTTTTCAACCACATTATAATCATAATTTCTGTGTTACAGACATTTAAATAACAGAAGTACTGGGATAAAAGTTTATAGTTTGGGTATAAACACTTATTGTCTACCATAGCGATCAAACGAAACAATCTTGTATGTATAGTAACGCTTAACTTCTTCCGCCAGGAGGTGGCGACAGTTGCCCGTTAAAAAAAAACTATGTCATTGAATCATTCATTCAAGAGAGTTCAATAGTCAAACAAGTCTAAATGAAGTGAGACACTAACTCCTTCATTGAAGGTTTTTTTTGTTTAAATGAATATATGTTTTTAAAAGACTTAATCAATGAACAGTTTGTCAGAACCACTAGTAAATTACGTTATTTTGTTTAGTTTTCTAATCTTTTTTCTCCAGAATCGTGAGAGAATCATGATCTCCAATTTATTAAAAACAACTGGGATTCTCAGTTTATCCAGAATCGTGAAGTTCTTGTTTAAATATAGTTTATTACTGCATATAATTCATTAAAATGGAAGTTTAATTTCATAAAGTTCAAATTGCACCTACATTTTTTTGCATTTTGTCTTTTTCAGTTGAATAAAAGACTATTTTCCCTATATATTTCATCATTGAGGATTTATTAAGAAAAGTTGAAAGATCTCGTCTCGTTCTCGTGAACCCAGTCTCATGTCTTGTCTCGTCTCGTGGGATAAGTGTCTCTTCACACCCCTAGTAAAAACCTATGTGTGCAGTGCATGTGCTCCAGCACAGAAATACGATCTGATGGTCAAAGGAAATCCGATGCTCTTGTGTAAAGATCAATAGCTTTCAGGTTCTGATTGATACTTAGAAGTTCACATGAGGATGCCGTATACATTCACTATGAAGAGAACTAGTTACGAATAAAGAAAGACACAAGGTATGTTGTCGGTATGCAATGGACAATTTAAATTGAAAAAAAAAAGGATAAAACAAGAAAAGTTTACGTCAGACTTGTCGCAAAGTGCGACGGGCAGGTGAAGGTGGATGTGTCCTGTGTAAACAGAATTTTTGTTTATTTTTGAACAGGTATTTCAACATCCTCAAATGCTGCATGACTTTAAATAATTATGCAAAAAGACTGTTTTTTTTTTTCTGTGATCAGTTAGTTATGTCATATTTGTTTGTGTTTACTCTGTGTGTGTGTGAGTGATCATGTGTGAGTCACATTCACTCTGCTGAGTCACTCATGCAGGAGATAATGTTACAATTAGTCCCGAACATTCAGAATGTAAATTACGAATGCACTGAAAATGCTACATTTTTACAACTTTCGACTTATTCATA
This sequence comes from Labeo calbasu, assembly GCA_019740295.1. Lineage (NCBI taxonomy): Eukaryota > Metazoa > Chordata > Actinopteri > Cypriniformes > Cyprinidae > Labeo > Labeo calbasu. Next base: position 11,314 of record JAHKKF010517677.1, on the reverse strand, counting down.
TTTGAATGAGTCTTTGTTTAGAGACATATTCATTTACTGTTTTGTTAAGAGAAATAGTCCTGTAACAAAACAGCTAAAATGTGCTGTAGGATACAGCATGTGGTTGCTTTTGGCAATCAATCAATAGGTAAATCAATAGATAAATTGTTAAAAATCATTTTGTTTGTGGCTATTTTACTAGGTGTATTAAAGGTGTATCATTATTGAGTGAACTAGCCCTTTAACTACAACTGGGTATATTAAGTAAAATGCAGTGTAAGATCCTTTCCCCTTGACCATATCACTAAATATAATTAATATTTTAATCTGAACATCATTATCATTTGTGAGATTTATTTCATCTCAACAATTCTGAGGTTAAATTATAATATTTTTCATCAATAATAGTGATCTATGATTTTTTTTAATGTTGGATTTTAAACATTTTTATATCTGTTTAGCAATGGGGATTTGTGCACACTGTAATTTGTTTAGATTTGTGCAGTAACTACTAAGTAGTTTGATTATTCTTTATAATCTATAGGCCAATTAATTTGAATCATTCCATCTAAATTCTTAGTTTATTGCTATTCTGACACAGACTTGTATACAGTTCATAGAGCTAGTGTAATTGCTATTATATGGTATAATATATCCCTAACCTTACCTTATTACCTCAATTTAATGTAAATGCATAGTAATTAAGGACTTCCAATATGAAGTGGTACTCAAAATACCTGCATTATATAAGTATAAACATAGTACACATCCTTGTGAAGGTAAAGATTTTTTTTTCTATTGTTTTTTGGATCATACACTGAAGTATCTTACAAGGGTTCATTTCATGTACTGTCTAAGCTGACCGCTTACATGGCTCAGGCACAGCCAAAAATTGATAGTCTGTTTTATATTATTCTGTTTTTCTCCCTCAGGTCCAACCATGCAATAGTAGAAGACATTCGTCTGGGCAACAGTAAGCAATATGGAGCTGAACCACTGAAAGAACTGCTCAAACTTCTACCTGAAGCAGAAGAGGTGAGATTTCTAAAGCTTACCTGTACACCATTTGTCTATAGCTCAATGGTGTACGGGATATGCTGTTAACAGCTGCCTCATCACAAATAGACAGCAATATATAGAGAGAGTAAATGAGATACAATGTGTATTTTAAACAAATGAATTAAATCCCTCAAACCACATTTGCTGGCAGTCAGAAATGCCTATTGCCACGTTGTATTTGTAGTGTATTTGCTGCATTAATGCATCCTAATGTATCTCAGACAACATCAAAAGACTGCTCATGTAATAAATAATCATTACAGCAAAATAGGATTTTGATATCAACATGCAGTGACATACAGATGTACTAAGTGATGTATATGGTCACAAATTGAGACCCTCCGCTCAATGAAATGCAATACCAGGGTGTACCAGGGTCGAGTGCTATTTAAGTATTTTTTCTTTAGTATTTATTAACATTTTGAATTATTTTTTAGTTTAGTTTTAGTACTTTTTTAAGTAATTGTGTCACTTTTCAGTTTTTTTGTATGTTTCTATTTTCTAATTCTATTAATATTTATATCTCTTTAAATTTTTGTAATTTTAGTATTTTATTAGTAACTTATTCAATATCAATTAGTAGCCAAGGCAACATTTCTAGTTTTTTTTTTTTTTTTTTTTTGCTTAAGTATACATTGTGTTNTTTATTAGTAACTTATTCAATATCAATTAGTAGCCAAGGCAACATTTCTAGTTTTTTTTTTTTTTTTTTTTTTTGCTTAAGTATACATTGTGTTAGCTAATAGTTAGCTAATATTTATAATTTGTTTTATTTCAGCTTTATTTCAAGTAACACATTTTTTTTAGTAATTAATTTTTTTTTTATTGTTAAAAAGAGCCTCTACTTGCCACTATCTATAAACTTAATTAAAAGGATAGGTCTGTGTTGAGGTATAAATTAGGGAGGCACCAACTTGATATCAATGCTAATTATTATGTTATATACAGAATTGATACATGGCAGAAGTTAAAATGTATACTATTTTCATCACAACATAATATACAGTATAAAAAATGGACATTAAATTTGATGTTTGCTAAAGATTAATTTACCAATGCTATTAAATTAAATTAGTGCTTTAATAATTAACATTAATTGTTAGATGCCAGCAAAGGATTCTGTATTAAAAAGGAAAATTTGCATCTACAATTAATCCAATCAACTGATAAATTAAAAATGGTACAAATATATTGGACATATACACATGCTTTCTGTCTGGATTTAAACATATATTAAACATATATTCACTAGGTGAAGAGACTGAAGGAATTCAAGGGAGACCCAAACAAGCTGACGCTTGTTGATTCCTTCATGTTCCTACTGATTCAAGTGCCACGGTAAGAGATGCACAAGATTCCTCTTATGAAATACAAATCTAAGATTTCATAATACCTATCAAAAGGCAGGTCAGTTATTTTTGTTTGTTCGCTTTTAAAGCTTTGATGTGCGTATTGACGCTATGGTACTTCAGGAAGAGTTTGTTCCATCCTGTTCGGCCATGAGTCGTGAGATTAACATTGTGCGTCAGGCTACTGAAGGTAAGAACATACTAAGTTCTGACGTTTTTATCATATTCTTGAGGATTTCTTTTTCTTTTATCTAGAGTAGTACTTGTCATCTTTTTTAGCTAAGGCAAACATTTTGAGGAGTCTTTTATACCTTTTTATTTACCTCTGTGGATACATTCTGTAGGTTATTGGGGGAAAAACTAGTCATACTCGCTCTTGTACACAAACTCATCAGCCCCTGTAATTTGACGCACTATTCCACCACTGTTAAAAGATCTGCTGTCAAGTGTGGACCGATAAACAGTAATGAACCTTTAGCAGAATTCAATTCTTGTTGAGTGCATTTTGCTGAGTTATTTTCTGTCACTCAGCTGTGCCTGTATTAGCCTCAGAAACCAATGGCTCATGACCTTTCCTCAACAGTACTGAAACGTAAAGATACGGCACTCCATTAATCATTACACTGATGCTGGGAGCCTTTAGCAAAACTTAAAATGAGTTTTATTAACCTCGCATTACTATTCTGAACTATACGGTAGGGCATGCTGTCAGCACTTTCTTCTAGCTTAAATGTGGCATCAAGTGTTCAGATTTCCTTTAAATATCTTAGTCTGTAGACAGTAGGAAGCATAGTAATAGCATTTAGAGTGCTGAGTGTTGAAGGATAGTAATATCGTTTAGAGTGGCCTGTGATTATTCAGTTTCTATTGATTATTCCACAGAACTAATGACCTGTGAAGAGCTCCATGCTATTCTACACTTGGTTCTCCAAGCAGGAAATATCATGAATGCAGTAAGTCTCTCTCTGTCTCTAGCCTTTTCTCCGTTTATTGTCTTTTCAGTGTTTCTTACCCTTTACCCCTCATCTTCCCCCTTTTTTGTGGACATTTCCCCCAATCCTCTTTTCACCTTTGCCCTTTCCTTTCAACTATTCCTCCAAAACATTCCCTGACATTTTTAAGTTGATGAGTTGATGACTTTTACAGCATTGACCAGACATTGACTGATGTTCTCTGTGTTTTCATAGGGAGGCTATGCAGGCAATGCTGTGGGCTTCAAACTGTCTTCGCTTCTCTCTCTGGCTGACACGAAGGCCAACAAGCCTGGCATGAACCTACTCCATTTTGTGGCACTAGTAAGTAGGACAAAATCAGATGCACTGTAGTTTTTTCCAGATTTACTGATACATTTTTGTAAATGTTTCAGGAAAACAGCCATTGTGATAACACCAATATTTTTTTTAAAAACTGCATTGACTTGCATTGGATTTTTCTTTAACTTTTCTCACAAAGGAAGCGCAGAAAAAGGATGAGGCCCTTTTGAAGTTTCCAGAGAAGCTAACGCATGTACAGAGTGCAGCCAGGTAACAACAATATTAGTTTCTGAAGCGTATTGCAAACAAAAGTGGAAGGTAGCTTCTCCAAATAATAACCATTTCATTACTTTAAGAAACTTTAGAACACCTTAAATTAAGTTCTCTAACTTGCTTACATTTTTGTTGTTGTAGAATTTCAGTAGAAAATATAGAAGGAGAGTTTTCCTCTCTCTATGTCAAAACGCGTTCCTTGGAACAGAAGATTCAGGATGAAAGTGAACTGCAAAAGCAGCTGGATCCATTTTTGCAGGTAAATGAATCATTCCCTCCATCAGAATTCCATAGTAGAGTATGTTTTTGTCCTAAAAGTTTTTTTTTCTAATTTCTGTTTTCTTTATGTTCATTTTATTTGCTATAATGGATTGAAAGAATTTTTCACATTTTTATAATTTCATTGAAACGCACAGCCTTCTAGTTGATAGTCAATATGGATTTAGAAAAAACAGATCAACATCTTTGGCACTAATTGAGAAATAACTGAGGAAATTACAAATGGTATAGATAAGAAGAAATATGTGGTGGGAATTTTCGTAGACTTAAAGAAAGCATTTGACACCAGAAATCAAGATATTTTATTACACAAACTAGAGATGTATGGCATTAGAGGGGTTAGATTGAATTGGGTGAGTAGTTATTTAAGAAACAGGTAGTAATTTGTGGAAACTGCTGAACATAAATCTACATACATGAACATAACTTGTGGTATACCACAGGGATCGGTTTTAGGTCCAAAACGGTTTATAATTTATATCAGTGAAGTCCAGAGTATCAAAGTGACTAAAATGTATTTTATTTGCTGATGATAAAAATATTTTCTGTTTCGGGGATAATTTACAGAAGCTCTTCTTACATTTACAGTGATAACAACAGCAATTAATAAATTAAACTATTGGTTTAATGTAAACAAATTGTTTTTAAATATAAGCAAAACAAAGATTATGTTTTTTGGAAAATATAAAACAAACCCTCAAGTAGAATTGAAAATTGCTAACATCAATATAGAAAGAGTATATAAAAATAAGTTTCTTGGTGTGATTTTAGACAAAATCTGCTGAAAACCACAAATAAAACATGTCAACGCAAAATTGGCAAAGACCAAAGCAATATTGAATAAAGCAAAACATATTTAGAACAATAAATCAATGCATATTTTATGTAATACACTTATATTACAGTATTTGAGTCATTGTGTGGAAATCTGGGGAAATACCTACACAACTAACTTACAGTCGACATGTACATTACAAAAGAGAGTATTGATTGTGATTGTGAAGGTGGGTTATAATTTTGATGGCATTAGGATGGGTGATTATAGGGTGATGAGTTGTTCATGATAAATTAAACGTTTGGTTGCTGTTTAATTTACAGTAGATATGTTATTTTGTAAGGAATAATAATATATATACAGATGTAATCTATAAAAGGTATACTGGAACATAATATAATTGTATAGGTGGTGGGAAATATGAATTTTTTGCTTTCTCCCACTCCTTTTCGTGCATATTGTCATTATTGTTTACAACATCTTATAGATATGGTTTTTCTTTTATGTTGCAATAGATCTATTGTATTTGTATATATTGTTTTACCTTTTTTTTATTCAAATATGCATTTAAAAAAAATGACAGCTGCTTTCTCCTTATTTGTTAGAGCTCTACACAGGCCCTGCAGGACCTTAAACATCGCAGGCTGGACTTGCGCAAAGAGGGTAATGCCCTCATTGACTTCTTCTGTGAAGACAAAGACACCTTCAAACTGGACGAGTGCTTTAGAATTTTCCAAGATTTCTGCCTAAAGTTCAAAAAAGCTGTAAAGGTACATATCACATTGACTAACTTGCAAGAGTGTAAATGCATATAAAAAATGTAATAATTTAATATAAAATAATTACAAGTTTATTTGTCAAGACATTAAGGAATTTATGAATCATGCTACAGATCATGTATTAGTGAACACAAGCTCCTATAGTGACATCTTATCCACTCTTCTGTAGGACAACCGGGACAGGGAACTGAAGGAGGAAGCTAGACAGCGACGCTTACGGGAGCTGGAGGAGAGACGGTGTGCCTGGGGTGCAGCCAATACTGAGGCAGGTGGTTTTGGTCGCAGCAGCAGTGAAAATGATGTTGACATCCTAACCAAAGAAGGCCTCCTGGACTTCCTGCTTCAGTCAAGACCTCAAAGCCCCCACAGTCCTTTGGGGCGCTCGGCTAGTGCCCGCCGTTACCATCACACAGAGCTGATATCTGGGTCTTCACCAAGTGACCATACAAAATTCAGCAGCCTGCCACGTTCAAGCAGGAACCATCAACGAAAGACCATGGCATGGCTTGTCTTTCAGGATGATAACAGGGAGCTGGGTCCACAGAGTCAGGGTTACCAAGAGAAGCTGGCAACTTCACCAAGGGCTGAGACAGAACCCATCAGTCCTTTAGCTAGATACTCAAATTTTGGACACAACATGAACAATGATCCCTACAATAATAATAATTACAGTTCTCTCTCTGAAGGTGGAGTTACACCTCAGTTGAGTAACCCCAAACATGCCTTTCAGGGGACACCTGGTCAAAATGTTGGACACATGAATGTTTCTGTGGAGAAACACAAACTAGTTACTGGCCTTCAACCATTTGAGATAACCAGCCAGATCAATAATAACAGTCATGTTTCTGTGGACAACCAGAATGTGTTTGTAACAGATCTGGAAAGGGAAGAAGACTCTCCCAGAGCATTTGTCCTTGATACACCACCATCTAGCAGGAGTTCTGAGGAAGGACCTAAGCCAGAAAAAGTATGGAATGACACAAGGATCTCATCACAGAGGGAGGAAGCAGACACTAGTACCTTTTCCTCAACAACTTGTGACACCCCATTGCCGTTGGATCCCTCTGTGTCCAGTAAGAAACCTGTGTTGTATGTAATGGACTGCACTGAAACGGATTGTTCCATTGTGTTGGACTGCTCCGAGATTGAGAGTTCTCCTATCATAAAAGAAAGATCTGAACTTAAGTCACAGGATGCCAGCTTTCCAAGAGTTATTCAGGACACCAATTCCCTTTCCTCCAACTTTGAGTCCACCGATGGTCACTTTGTTTCCACATCAGGTGATGAGCTGCTCGCAGGAAGGGTCAATCAAGCATGTCCAGAATCAGTCAGTCCTTCTGTAACTACTGAAGAAGCAGAGACAGATAGCTGTGACACAGCTGAAGGGCGAAAAGTTGGCGAGAAAGCAGTCCAGACTGGTAGCCCCAAAACAACACTTGTCAAAGCCAGGACTTCATCCAAAGTAACTGCTCATGCCAGCCGTCCCACAAGAACCCTCACACCAACCGAGACTCAGAACATGCGCAAGGTGGTGCCCATTACAAGGCAGAATCGCTCTAGTAGCAGTATGAGGAAAGTTGAAAAACCTGCTGGATATGAGAACATTGAACCTAGACGTCCACTTCGTGACCAAAGCATGCCAGCCAGGAGAGGCGAAAGGCAAGGTAGACCTGCACGACATTCAAGCCTACCTCCAGAGGATCCCAGGGTTCAAAGAGGAGCGACACCAAGCAACTCTCGATGGTCAAGGGACTCGACTCAACACAGACCCTCCATCAAGAAAACCAATTCCAGACCTGTTCGTAACATTTCAAAACCAGCACCAGAGGAAAAGATGTGTCGTTCTACAATGCGTGCCCTGGCCCAAGCTCAGGCCCAGGCCCAGGCCCAGGCCCAAGGTACCTCAGAAGGAGGTACACCTGACAGTCCTAGCAGCACCTTGAAAAGTTCTTCGCCTTTGCCGAGCTTTGCTCGCAACACTGTGGCATCTTCTTCCAGATCTAAAAAAGACTTGCCCTCACCAGCTGTAACAGGAACACCATCAAAGAGCTTAGCCAGAGCTAGCTCTCAGAGATTGCCTGGTGGTAGAACGGACTCTGTGAGTAGCGGACCTTTGCCAAGGAGTGAGGATAAACACGGGGGGTCTATTAGGAGGGTTCAGAGTGTACGGGCTTCCAGTCGGAGCAGTGACACACCTCCCCCACAGTCTGGACGAGAGCACTCCCTTAAAAGTAGCAGTTTCTCAGAGAGATCCACACAGATTAGAGACGCCATCTCGAGCAGGACCAACAAACCCACATGGAAGTAGAGTGGACATATTACACAGTGGCTCTAAAAGCAATGTTGAACAAGGATGATCAAAATTTTCTGCATATACTGAAGGGGCACGAAAGCCTCTTAAATTATTCTGAATGTATCTACGCCTTTAAAATGTAGCTGAAGTTGTGTCGCTGGATCCTCAGTAAGAGATTCAAGAATGAGCTAGTCACCATTTGACAGCACATTTAGTAGCACTTCCACATCCACACAAGGATGGTTTTGATGGCCTTTTTTACATATAGCTGACACATCATCAACTGTCACAGAAAATACATCAATCACAAATTGTAATTAGTGTTAGATCAACCCTATATTTTATAATCTATATTAATTCTACAAAGATCTTGTGAGCTGTTCTCACAAATTGCTGAGAACAAATAAAATAGAAGACAATTTGTCGTATATACATATGCTTGCTTTGTTATTTTATATTATATGTAGTAAATGTAAATGTAGTACTGTTTACTAGGGTAGTATTTCCATTAAAACAGCTTCATGAACACTCAAAGATTCATCCACATTTCACCTAAACGTTTTCTGTGCATGATGACAAATCAAGCTGAAGACTGTTTGATGAATATGTCTATGAATGTTATCCAAATACACCTTAGTGTAGCTGATGTAATGAGTACTACAGCTAGTAATTCGAAGACGCCTCTCCAGTGATGTTTTTGGATATGTTCAAAATCTTTGCTGCTGAGTTGCTTGTTTTCAATTTGCCTTTCATGCAGGGTACATGCTGCTGTACACTGTCTTGCTGCTGATGACACTGTATTTGTGACTTTTCTGTGAATATACTGCTAGCTCTTTCTTTTTAAAGCCATACTGTTAACCGGGAGTGGCAAAACCTGGTGCTAGAGGAAAGGCTCAAACTTTTGAGAAAGCACATACACTGTATGCATCAAATATTCCCACAGTATCTGCTTGAAATGAACAAATCAGTGTTAGAATTAAAACACTTTACAGTAAGGTTCTAAACATTAATCACAACATTTGTAACCTTAGTTAATGTATTATGAATAAACATGAATTAACAATGAACAATAGTATATTAATAAATTAACATGAAATAATATAATACATGCTATAAAATGTGTTGGTCATTGTTAGTATTAGATACCTAATACATTAACTAAATGCAGCAAGTTGAACCATAATGTAAAGTTACTGGTTAAGCATAATTAATGGTGATTAATACAGTGGTAAAAGATGTGCAATATGAACCAGACGCCAAGAGTATTTGGTGCACACGAAGGCTTTTTACATGCTTTTACCCTTCTATATATGTGTCTACTCCGTCTCAAGCACCCACCGTGTTGGTGAGGGAGGACATAAATAATATAAAAAAAATTATTATTATTATAAATACAAATACAACACAAGTATGAATAGGTAAACATTGATAGATTGTTATCAGCTGATGAAATCAATACTGATTTCACATTATGGCAACACAAAAATCCTTATTTCTACCTCTAGAATCATATTTGCCACCTCTGGTTCTTATATTCTGATGGCTCACTCATCAGGTGAATCATTGGCTTTTCACAAAGTTCTGCAGGTGTACCTCAGTTACAATGTATAATGCCTTTTTTTGTTCTTAGAAGGGTTTATGTATTGGCATATCTGTATGCTTAGCGCTGATTGGTTAACATGCTTTAGAATGCATCCATGGCAACATGGTAAAGTCTTACACAATGGAATCTTCTTTCCAGCTGTAGATAGGAGTTTAACCCCCCCAAAAAACTTGCAAAAATTGGAGCAAAACCATTTAAAGCTATAACTTTGAAATTAAACCTGATGTGCATTGGTCCAGTCAGTTGGGCATATATGTCAATGTGTTGTACCTTTTATTGATATTGCTTGAATTTTCTATTTTGAATGTTATTTCTGAGCCCTGTCCTCTGTGATTGTAGAATTACAATCAATATAAGCTAATCAATAAAATATGTGAAATTATATTAAGAATATTTCAGTTCACTGATTGTGAATTACAGTGATGTGTTTATTTTGTGAGGAAAAAAAGGATTATTAAAATTTAACTACGGTATATGGAGTGCTTATTTATTTAGTTAGCCATGGTTTGGTTTTGACAAAGGTAACTTTTTTTTTTTTCTGAGTTGAACCACACCCAGTGTTTAGTTGTGTGGGTGTGTGAGAAAGAAAGGGAGAGATGTAAATGAAGCATAGTACTACAAACAAAAAGACAGAACCTGGACAGAACAAAAATATCTCTCTTTTCATATGCCCTCTTTCTTCTTTGCACATGTTACCAGCACTTAAGCTCAGCACACCACTTTAGCTGAGGGCAAACACTCTTTTTGTCCTGTCAAAACTTCATTTTAAACGTTTCCTCTACTATAATGCCACCTGCTGGTCATTCTGTGAAGAGGCTTAAAAAGTTCCGGTTAATGCTGGCTTTTCCCACCGCCTGACTTTTATGGTGGTCTCTGTTCTGGCTCTTAAGTTACCGTGGTAATACTGTTCCAGGACATAACTATTTACCCTTAAAGGCGTTTTCATTTGTATCACACTAAATACCAAACTACAGCTTAACTAAGTAAAAAACGTCTCTGTTCATGGCACTTAAAGCGATATTTTACCTTAAAAAAAATCATTTATACTCCATATGTTGTTCAAAACCTGTCACCTAAACCACCTCAAGGAATGTATGAGGGGGAAAACGATACGATAAACATCCAGCAGGAGGCGCCACAGCATAAGACAAAAACGCAAATCTGTTCAAAACGATTTCCAGTCCACAAATAGCTGTAGAAATTTTGCAAGCAGTAAAGGAAGAGAAATGTCCAGCCTAAAGCATAAATCACATAGAATTTTTACAAAAGCGGCACAACATAGACTTAAAGTGCACCAGCCCTCCAGCAGCATCAATAACTAGTTTATATTTTCGAAGCGGAAGTAATATGAACAGCATCATTATTGAAAGCCGTGGAGCTTCAGAACATGATCTGATGAGTTCTCAACCGAGGTCAGAAGGTCAACATTAAGTACTATAGGCCACATATTTCCTACCAAAGGCCTAAAAGCTGATCCTTCCAAAAGCAAAGCTACAATGTGTGTATGATAAGAGAAACATCTTTAAAAAAAAAAAAAAGTCAAGTTTAAATAATGTGCCAGGTTCTTTGAAAAGTACTGAATTTATATTGTTTCATTATGGTTTTAAAAACAAATGTTCAAGAATGACATGTTGGAAGGTCTGTATGAAAGAAAAAACATCTATCACGTAAC
>JAHKKF010517675.1:0-16868 GCA_019740295.1 Labeo calbasu | reverse complement strand
GCTCCTCAGTGTACGTCTTTTTAATGTTCACAATTTATGTCACTTGGATGTTACTAGTGAACGCTAAAAACAAGTTCATTATATATGTCTCTTGGACGTCAGTACTCCTCAGTTCATCAGTGGCGTCTTTTGATGTTCACTCTCTGTGTCACTTGGACATTTGTAGTGAACGCTAAAAGCGCATTTGCTATTTATGTCACTTGGACGTTTGTAGTGAACGCTAAACACACATTCGCTATTTATGTCACTTGGACGTCAGTAGTGAACTCTAAAAACACATCTAAAAAGACGCAGAAAAACGTTCACTGGCTCCTCAGTGGACGTCTTTTGAGGGTTCAACAAATGTGAAATTGTCTTCTGGATATGTCTTCTATAACGCACACACACATGTCTGTTTTTGTGAATTGTGTGGACTTTCCATAGACTTCTATAGTTTTTATACTGACCAAACGATATTTTGGCCTGTCCCCACAATGTCAAAAAATTTCAGGTTTTACTATCCTTGGGACATTTGGTACACAAGTACACAGATAGGGAGATACAAACTCAGAGTCATTAATTCTAGAATCCAACATTGTTTGTTATAATTCTAAATATCCATCATATGAAATACTGTACACACAAGTTCTTATTACTGAAATATTGTCAATAAAAATGTAATGTTGCAGCATCTTACAACACAACTCGCAACTTACAAACCAGAATTGCAGAATAGCAGTGCTACCACTTCACAGCAGACTAACTAGTTTCAGTGACGCTACTGCTGTGTTGGAGAATGTGTGGGGCTTTGTGAATGACGCTCATTCTGATTCAGTGAGAAAAAGCTGCTGTGAAGGAGAATCCTCTCGAGAAGTTTCTTCTTCCACCCTGCAGCTTTGAGAATAAGAAGAGGAGAAGGTGGGTTGTTACTGTCAGGGTTTAACTGCAATTATCCCTTCATTAAAATATATTAGATCATTAATAATCAGTCAGCCTTGCCACATTTAGATGCAATTAAAACTTACTTCAGTCCAAGGTGTTGGGAGTCCAAGGTGTGCGGCAGTCATATTCATCATGTCTGCTTAACTAACATGACGGTATGAGAATCCATCATTGAAATCTAATCTCGTGGCAGAATTAACAGTCCCACCACCTCCTCTCTGATACATAAAAAATAAACATTTTCCCGTCTCATTCTACAAATAGAAGCTCCTGCAACTGCAAGCCAGGCCTTTTGCACTGAGAGACAGAGAAGACTTGCAAGTGTTAAAAAAATGTCACGTCCTAATGAGAGAGGCTCAGCTGTCGGTGAACACCGCTCCTGAGAAAATGACAATATAAGCTCACTTGACGCCCTCTCTATTTCCACCTCCCTTTCCGTTATTGTTTCCCTCCTTTTTTTCGGTCTAGTTCCCCATCAAACGCATGTGAGCAACGACAAGAGTGCCAATTGACCTTTACAGCTTGCAGCTGTTCGCCTCCTACAAAAATCGTATGTGATGAGGTTCCGATTCTGGTCACAGTCATCGGTTTTGTGGCAATCATTGTCCGTCTTGCATGAATCAGCATGTGCTTAATTATGGATGGGTAGTTTTTACCGGTACATGCTCTGAAAATGAATTCAATTAACCCCTTGACTGACGAACGCTGCCGATGTTGTGTGGTAGGTGGGGCGTCTGTGTCGACACTTGACAAGTGACAGGAGATAATTGGGTTCAAGTGCATTAAAAATACTCCAGTTGTACCACCATTTGGTCTGGACACTAAATATTAGCCTCACTTTTTGAGAAGTCAGGCCACAGCTTCCAGTTATTTTTTGTGTCCATTATAAAAACGCAGTTATTTCTGGATCAAACACGGAATTGCACGTAATTGCATCAGACATACAGAGATTGTATAAAGGGACAGCTGTATTACAGCAGACCTTGACACAATGACAGTGGACAGAGGAAGTTCTCATAGTGGCACTGGAAATGTGGGCATTTTCTGCCAATGTTTTTTTATTGAAAAAGACAGTTGAGAGGAGGGAAGAGAATTATTGGGGAATATGAAGATGAATGAGATCAGGAATATTATAGGCCAGTTAGTGTGGGTGCAAACTATTTGGCCATGATTTGAGATGGTGGGTGTATTTTGATTCATGATTCACTTACGGCTCAGGTCACTGGGCCAAAAAATTAATAAACAAATAAATAAATAATTTGGGCTGCTCAAATACACCAACATTTTCTGACAGTACAAGATTAACTTACAGATCAGGCCATTATTAGCTAAAATAAAATAAAATAAAAAATTAGATAAAAGAATATTTGATAAAAATTAAATTAAATAAGACATGATAACACAAAAAAAGATGTTAAAAATAAAATCCGATAAAATTAAATTAAAGGAAATCTAATAAAATTAGATAAAAGAAAATCTGATAAAATAAAATTAAATAAGATATGATAAAATAAAATATGATAAAATATTACAAATAAAATAAAATATGATAAAACAAAAAAGATGCTAAAAATAAAATCTGATGAAATTAGATAAAATAAAATAGGATAAAATAAAATAAGATGTGATAACACAAAAAAATATAAAAAATAGAAATTATAATAAATTCATTATATTATAAAAAGTAGATAAAAATAGCTAAAATAAAAAATATGATAAAATAAAACAAAAATAAAATATGATGATATGATAAATTAGATTAAAGAAATTATTAAATAAGATATGATAAAATAAAATCTGATCAAATAAAACAAGATATGATAAAATATTATAAATAAAATACGATAAAACAAAAAGGTGATTAAAAATAAAATCTGATCAAATTAGATTAAATGAAATACATAATAAATTAGATTAAAGACAAAATTAAATAAGACAAAATAAGATATGATAAAATCTGATAAAACAATATATGAGGAAATAAAATAAAATAAGATAAAATAAAATAAGATACGATTAACAAAAAAGAAGATAAATAAAATCTGATAAAATTATATAAAATAAAATATAATTTGATAAAATGATAGCAAATAAAATCTGATAAAATAAAATATTAAATAAAACATGATATAAAATTAGATTAAATAAAATCTAATAAAATTATATAAAATAAAATCTGATGAAATAAAATAAGATATGACAAAATAAAAGTAAGATAAAATATGATAAATATGATTTTATATTTCCCAGTATACTTAACAACTCCCAATATGATTTCACATATCTCAATTGCAAATATATCTCAATGTTGTGAGAAATAAAGTATTAATTTCTCATAATTGCATCTTTATATATCACAGTGTGTCTCTATCTTTGCTTCAATTGATAGCAATACAGAGCCAGAGGTTTCACACTTTCTGAAGAAATTAGTCTACAAATGATTACTAATAGCTATTTCCGCAAACAAGCTGCGAGAAAGTATTTGAATATCAAAGAAATGACACGCTTCACCTTTAAACTAAAATCAACAATAGTCCACATGAGCAAAGAAGATTTCATCTCCAAAGCCGGACGCAGACTCGTCGTGCAAATTATGGTCTGTTGCTCTTCAGATGTCCTCAGGCGGTTCATTTTCAACCTAGCGTTTCATCAGAACAGGAGTTCAAGGTCAGTGGCAGTCAGCCCGAGCGCTAGAGCAAGTTGTGGTTTTTGAGGAGCAATTAAACCGAATGCTAACAGGAGGCTTATGAGAGCTATGTATGCGAAGAGGATGATGCTGGGGTCGTCTTGTTATCGTCAGAGCCACGAGCAGAGATTTCTATGGAGATCAAACTCATCCTTCGTGATGAAAAGATAATGCAAACTTATATTGCAGCTTTTGACTGGCTGAATGGCTGTCACTGAAGAAATGTAATCATGGAGACACATTCACACACCAGTCACATGACATATAGATCTGTTAAGCTATTCACAAGCACTTCATTTCACACTGAATAGTTCCTTTTTAATAGGTCAATGTCTAAGTCCATGGAAAAGAGGCATGAATGACTCAGAATGGCACAATAGGTAAAGACAGCTGAAATCATTAAAAAATGTCTTTCCAAAAAAAATTAGAAGAGGAAAAAAACACGGGTTGTGAAAATTAGACATGATTTAAGACCTTTACACAGTGCAGCCTATTGAACAACTGTACAATGTCCTTCAAAGCCTTGTTTTTATCTACAGGGCTAAACAGTAAGGATGGTCTGATGGTCCGCGGACAGAGTGAGACTGAGTTTCGGGCTAGATGATGCACATGTCACTTGTGTTACAATAAATATGGTGTTTACAATCCTTCAACCAGCTCTGGGTTACACTGTGAACAAAAATTACTTTTAATTATGATGGTGAGTGGTGTAAGAATTAAAATACATAGTTATAATAACTCCTACAAACATGTTATATGGGCCATTCTACAGACCAGTTACAAACACATTTAAAAAGCATTTAAGTATTCAAATGTTAGGTGTTTACTAAGATCATTCTATTATCTACTGAAATCCACAATAATATTTAAAATATTAGTAAGCTTATAAAATCATCATTTTTGGGTACTTTCAATTGGGAGGTGGCTAAACCCCTAAATTTCAACTAAAAATATCTTAAAAAGTGAAGTTCTAAAAAATATATTTATTTTCTATCTTCTTTGGAAATCATGAAACTTTATGTAAAAAACGTGTCCTGAATTTTCATGTCACTACCAAAACCCTATGTTTTAGTCCATTGGCTGATTCTGATTTTAACTACACCCCTGTGCCCCTCTCTCTCTCATAGCTGGCACCATCATTTTGAAAAATGTGTTCAAAAGTCTGAAAATCTGTGTGTAACTTTAAGGAACGTCACTACCAAACAAATTTTTCTGCAATTAAACACTTTTTTGGGAGTTATTGCATAACATTTAGTTTTTATATGTGTAGAACTGTTAAGAACTGTGCTAGCTAACCATGTGCTGATTAGCATCTTTGAGCTAGGCCCAAAAATATCTAAAAATGTCACTACCGAAACAGTCACAACCAAAAGATGTCATCATTGTTTTGGTAGTGTATAAGGGAGGAAATAAAAAAAATAGTATAGTTTAGGGGTGTAAGAAAATATCAATACACGTGAGTATCGCGATATTTTGTTTCGTGATACTGTATCGATTCTCAAAAACGGAAAATCGATATTTAAAAAAAAAAAATCATAAAAGATTCATGGCAGATGCTTTGTTTTGAGTTTATATCCCGACCGCTAGATGGCAGTCTTCTTATCTCTTAACTTAAACAGTGACAGGAAATATTAGCACAAATGCACGCCACTAATGTTATCGTTAATATAGCTCGCTGCTAGTAATGGAGAGTGAAAGAATAGTTCCTGCTCCCGCCTTGGTGTACAAAGTTGAAGCGTGGCGTCATTTCGGCTTTTGTGGTAACGTCCGCCCCGGGACCGCGGCGTGGGCGCCGCCTCGGCTGCACAGGCCACGGGGTGCTACTGCTGTGCGGAGGGGTGGCGGCCGCACGGCGGTTCCCCTGCTTGCCGCGTACCGTGTGAAAGGGTCTTCGCGGTGGGCGGTGTGCTAGCTTTCTTTCGGTTTCTCTCGCTTTCGCCGCTTTCTCTCGTGGTGTGGGCGTTTTGTGCAGCTGACAATTCCACGAGGAACATAAATACAAACTGAAATCTTGCGAAATACAAAACTTGTGAAATTCTCAGAACAAAAAGGTTTTAAGATTATTCAATACATGTATTTATTTTATTGTTTTACAGTTATTTTGTTTTCTTTAGAATTGCAAGCACTTTTTCTTATTGATATTAAGCAGATGTAATTCTTAAGTTCAGATCAAAATGTTATGACATTGTCCCCCGGTTTCACAGACCAGACTTAAGTCTAGTCCCAGACTAAAATGTGAGTTTGAGCAGTTTCAAATGAAAGAAACTTGCACTGATTGGTCTTAAAACATGCCAGTGCCTTTGTATGTTACAACTGTAAACTTAAAATGTGAACCTTTAAAGCAGGATCTAAAAATATATACGCTCCATTTATAAAAGCTTACATTTTATAAATTTAATAACTAAAGAATCCTGCAGGCATTTTATTTTCCACCTTTATTCTGTACTGCACAGATAATTCAATAAGAATGTTACAGGGACTTCTGAACTTTTTGAACTGAACCTTTTGCTAAGGTTTGCATATGGTGGTGTGTACAGCTTTCCTTAAAGTATATCCTATTCTTAAAATAAGAAATATCCCAATATATCGCCTTGTTTACAGTATCGCAGTGTATCGCAACATTTGGTATCGCAACTCCTGTATCGTAATATGTATCGTATCGCCAGATTCTTGGCAATAAACAGCCTTAGTATAGTTCTGCAATTTTTTGGTATTTTGTAGTATGTTTTAGTACGTGAGTTAAAATGTTAATGTGATGTGGTTGCTACCAAAATATAACTACCGAAAATGTGCAGTCACTACCGAAACATAGGACATTTTGTCAAAAATGAAGTACATTAAATTATCATCAAAGATGTTATGATAGTGTTTGGTTTGATGTATATTCAAACTAATGAATCCTTAACTTTAAAATCAGTATGATCAACTGTATGCCTTTTACAAAGAAAGATTGGATGCAAACTAGAACAAATCTCATTAATCACACCTGAAATATTGTAAAAAATTGCAATTGTTATTGCTTTTATTGCAAGACTTTTTAATAAAATATCAAAAAATATATTTACAAGGTAGGTGTAAACAAAACCTGTTTTGTGTTTTGGTAGTGACAAATTCATGGAAAGGAAAAATATTCCTAATATAAACATTCTGAAAACACAGAATATAAAAATGAACTGTACAATAACTAGAAATGTGTAACTAGGATATTATACAATTTGCATACATAAAAAGACACTTTTTTTCAAGACATTTCCAACTCTGACCTTGAACCAATTCTCTAGAATGCCTGTATATACAGTAGTCAACATTGGAAGTGGATCAAAAAATTTCATCAAAGTTGTCCTAAGATGAGAACGGGTATTGTTTTGGTTTTAGGACAACTTTGATGAAAGGTTTTCATCCACCTCAAATGTTGACAACTGTAGATGATAACTTTGTCTTTGTCTTATGACTGTTTTTAGAATGACTCTAGAATGAAAATGTAACTACTAAATACTGAATGAAATAGCATAGACGTCTTCATGGCTACTGTTTGCATATTTCACTTCACTCTGTAACCTTCTTGTTCTACACATCTGTGTACGAATGTTCAGAACTGCTGTTTTGATAGCGTTGATAACATTTCTGACAGATAATATCATGATGTTTTTTGCGTTTGCCTTACCAAATGTGATATCCTGTCAGCAATAACCTGTCCGTGGCCTTTTTTTATTACTGTCAATTTACTGTAAGTACCAACAATGCAGTGTTGCCAGATATTGCTATGAAAACAAATAAAAACCAAATCTTTTGTAAACAGGAGAAGATAAAGATGTCTATAAAACCCTAAGCTGCAACTTCCCACTTTATTAACTTACTAACATGTCAAATTAAGTTGAAAAGACAAGTCCAAAGACGCTTATAATAGCTGGATCTGGCAACAAGTATGCGCCTGCGCCATTACTCACAACTCTGTCAAGCCTTGTTCACTCTGTCAGCATCACAGCAATCATTTTCACACCACGGACACTAAACATTTTTGCAAACTGTTTAAACTTCAATTATACATGCAGACACTCATATGAGGAGTTTTAAACAGCAACTTAGTGATTCAGAGAACAAATTTTATAATAGTTCGGAAACTCGCTGACCTCATGGCTGGCTACGGCCATGAACACAGGAATAAATTACATTTTAAAAAATATTAAATGAGAGATGTATAATAAAAATGTATAAATACTGCAAAAAATTTAAAGAAGTCCACTTTCAAAACAAGGATTCACAAATAATGAACTCACCCCCTTGTCATCCAAAATGTTCATGTCTTTTTTTTAAAAAATAAAAAAATTATGTTTTTTGAGGAAACATTTCAGCATTTTTCTCCATATAATAGACTGATATGGTGCCTCGATTTTGAACTTCCAAAATGCAGTTTAAATGCGGCTTCAAACGATCCCAAATGCGGTTGTAAACAATCCCAGCTGAGGAAGAAGGGTCTTTTCTAGTGAAACGATTGGTTATTTACATTAAAAAAATACAATTTAAATACTTTTTAACCTCAAATGCTCGTCTTGCCTTGCTCTACCTGAACTCCTATATTTTGGCTCAAGACAGTTAGGGTATGTCGAAAAACTCCAATCATATTTTCTCCCTAAACTTCAAAAATCATTTCAAAATCATCCTACATCGCTGCAGAAGTACCGACCCAATCTCTGCAAAGTGAACATGCAAAGAAGACAAACACCCTTATCAAAAAAGGTAAAACAGCGATATAGGGCGATTTTGAAGTTGAGGGAGAACATGAGATGGGAGTTTTTGGACATACCCTAACTGTCATGTCAGAGTAAGACAAGACGAGCATTTGACATTAAAAAGTATATAAATTGTATTATTTTTTATGAAAATAACTGATCGTTATGCTAGATAAGACCCTTCTTTCTCGGCTGGGATCGTTTCAGCCGCATTTGGGATCGTTTGAAACCGCATTTTTAGAAGTTCAAAATCGGGGCACCATAGCATTCCATTATATCTAGAAAAATGCTGAAATGTTTTCCTCAAAAAACATCTTGGATGACAAGGTGGTGAGTACACTATATGTGAATCTTTTTTTTAGAAGTGGACTTCTCCTTTAACTATTTTCTTGTCTTTTCCACCATGATGGCAAATTAAATAGGTCTATGCAAGTCAGAAGTCAAAGCAAAGTAATAGTCCAGATGGATGTATATACTGTCCAGAAATGAGCTTCAACTGTTCAGCTTTTAATTCTGTCCAGAAATGATATTATCCTGATTAAATGGCGATGAAAAAGGGGAAAATCCAAGGGGTAAGTTAGCAGATGGCCTTCAAGCATTAACCTCTGCACTATTTGTTCTGGGACGTGAGGGGCGAGTTTCATTTTATTACCAATATAACAAAGTAATGCAGATTTGAAGCGCTTTGACGGAGCGAAATCCAGGGCAATCTCCCTGATGGACAACAAACCCCCTCCTCACTTACTCGCACAAACACGCTCACTCTGTACACTCTCCATAGTTTCACTTGCCCTGTCATCATTCCGCCTCTATCCTCCCTCAGCCTTTCAGGATCTGTCTTCATGCTTCTTTTATCCCACCTTTCCTCTCTCTCTCTTTTTCTCTCCCCGTCTCTCTCTCTCCCTCTCTCTCTCTGTCTGTCTCCGCCCCCGCAATTCTAGCTCTTGCTGCAGGACCCGTTCAGCTGTCACAGACATAAGCAGACATTATCCAGTGGCATACATTTGTGCCTTGGACTTCTGCAAGTAATGACTGCAGCATTAGGATTACCTCTGGACCCCCCCTCGACTATTCAACTGCAATCATTCTGTCTGTGACGGAGGGGGAGGAAGCAGCCTTTATCACACAGGGAGAGATGACATAAGTTAGATTGGTGGAGAATGAGTCATCAAATACAGTCAGTCTTTCAGCGGCTAATGCTTATGCTAGCTGGGCTTCTGCTGAGCAGGAAATGATGGCTTTGCTAAAGAGCTTGTATCTGTCATTAGACTACTACTAACAGGGAGACGTGTAACATATACGGCTGGAGATGTGTTTAAAGAGACAGTATACACAAAAATAAAAATTCTGTTTGCTTAATCATACTCATGTCAACATGGTTGACTTTGCTTGTTCTGGCTACACAAAAAGAGAAATGGGAAATAATGTACTGTTTTTTTTTTTTTTCAATGTACTTACAATGAATGGGGAGCTTTCGAGTTTCAAAAAGGAGGCAAATGAACCATAAAAGTGGTCCTGGGCTGTATTCCAGATCTTATGAATCATACAGTGGTTTTGTTGGAGAAATACACTCCAGTGAGCTGTTGACACAAGAACCGCTGTGACCGAATCACTGAATCAATGAGCTGAATCAGAAAAAACAGATGAGTCTGATCTGTGAGTGAATCATTCAACTCAATGAAAAGATCTGACTCAAATGTATGTTTCGTTCACAAATTAGACAACACTAGTTAAAGGATTAGCTCACTCCCAAATTAACATTTTCTGATAATGTACTCACCCCATGTCATCCAAAATGTTCATGTCTTTCTTTCTTCAGTCTAGTGTTAATTTTGCCAGCTATTTTCAATTTTAGTCTTAGTTTTAGTCCCGTGTTAAATGTCCTTGTTAGTTTTTATCATATTTAGTCAACCTTACGCAATTTAGTTTCAGTCAAGTTTTAGTCGACTAAAAGTCTCAACATTTTAGTCTAGTTTGAAAATCTAACGTATTTTAGTCTAGTTTTAGTTGATAAAAACGTGACATTTTAGTAATAAGATTATTATTAATTAACCGTTAAGTAATTAATTTGGCAGCCATTTTTAATGTAGTCTTAGTCTTACTTAAATGTACATTCTAGCTATCATATTTAGTCAACCTTGTCCTGTTTTTGTTTAGTCAACGAAAATGTATGAGCATTTTAGTCAGGTTTTAGTCAATGAAATCTTAGTAACATTTTCGTCATGCTGTATAATTGTTAAACTGATTAAAATGATTTTTGCTCAAAATTATAATCGTAATGATTGCTGTTATTTAAAAAATTTACTTTTGCATTTTAGGTATTGCACTTTCAACAGTAAGCACAAATCAATAGAATGTCAACTCGTAGACTTGGTTTAATTTACCTCATCTATTATAGGCTTTTTCTTAAAAAAATGAACACCAAAGACTTATGTGCTCTCTCTATCTACATTATGAAAACTGGTAAAACAAACAAAAAATATTATAACAGTGTAATTCCTAATAGTAATTCCAATAATTCCAAATTGCAATAGCCTATGTTCCTCTGTTAAAAGCAGTTAAGCAGTTAAATGCATTTATTCAGTAACCACAATCGCAAACAATATAGTTGAGATCTCATAACAGACCACAGACCGGCTGAATGATGCTTTCCTTTAGATCGCTAAACTCCAGCTTGTTTGTCTGTGTTTTCAGATCATCGTCGTTCCACAATAAGGAGGGAGCGCGTGCGCATGGTTGCCAGATTGCTTAAAATAAGCAAAACACAGGGCAGAAAATGTAAACTTGTAACAGCAAAGCTCTGATTCGGGGATCTGAACTCTTGTTATCTGGCAACCACACACGAAAGCTCGAGTAGTAGAGGCGTGGAAAGCAGTCCGTAATAACATTTTGTCTCCTTTTCTTTAGCGAAAATAAAGATAGGTTTTGAATACATTTTAGTCTCGTCTTGTTTATTGACCTTATTGACTTATTGTCTTCGTCTAGTCTTAGTCATGGGGAAGAAAGCTTGTCAGTGAACCTTTTTTCATCATACTTTTCGTTGACAAAATTAAAAAGAAATCAAGGTTTTTGAGGAAAACATTTCAGGATTTTCTTCCATATAGTCCCATATATGAAGGACCAAAGTGCAGTTTCAATGCAGCTTCAAATGGCTCTACATGATCCCAGCCGAGGAATAAGGGTCTTATCTAGAAAAAACGATAGGTCGTTTTCTGAAAAAAATAAAAATGTATATACTTTTTAACCGCACGCTCGTCTTGGAAGTAAATTTTGTGGAAATTTTAATTCCGAAATAAACTAACCCTTTAAAGCCATTACATATCTGAAATGCTACAATACGTACAAGAACCAAGATAATAAAACACCAGATTCACGTTTATTTGTTTTGGATAAAACTGAAAACATTTTGTAGCACCATTTGCTGGATATTTCACTTTGGATATGTTGTTAAACATGCAAGAAGCAATGTAATATACTGTAATTTCACAGAAATTCTGCAAACAGACACATTTTTCCAATGAGTCTAAGTTGCTTTTATGATTCTTTCCCAGTGTTTTTGTGTCCTTTTTGAAGCTTAAAAAGTCTCCATTCATTGCATATGCTTTTAAAAAAGAAAATAGTATATTTCTCGAAATATCTCTGTTTGTTTTCCTCAGAAGTGAAATGATTATAAAATTCTCATGTTTTGCTGAAATATGAGCAAATTTCTCAAGGACAAAAGTGCTGCTGTCTGCATAAAAACATACAAAAATGGAACTGCCAAGATTATAACAGTCATCTGTGACAAAGTGCTTCACTGGAGAGTAGAGTTTGAGTTTTGAATTATAATATCATGGCCCCAAAAGCAAGTGACAAGTGTTTCCCTCACCAAGAAAATGATTCGATTTCAAACAAGCTTTCTTTTTATGCAAAAATAATAATAATAATCCTAGAGCAAAGTACGATGGGTTTAAGCAAATTTCACGAGACGGTCTACAGTACTTACCAGATCTTGTGTTCATTAGTTTTCACTAAGCCAGTGCAATATGCAAAGGTCAGGATTATTTGATTCACCTAAATAGGACATAATGATCACACATGCTGAATTCATAGCAGGGTGTAACAAAAGACAAAGCTCAGGGAGAGCGGGCAATTACAGAGAAACAAAATAAAAGCAGTGAATCGTGACTAACAAACAAAATCACTGACTCAGAGCACAACAGGAAACACACAAAGGCTATTTCAGACCAATCTGGCCCTCTAGACAAAAAGAGAGTCTGAAGACATTAGAGAAGTAAAATGCTGACACAAGATAGTATTGTGAAGTGTTATTTAAAATTCAAGCCAGAATGATTTTTGTGGATCTATACAGTTTTAGCAATTATATCTTCAAGTGCCGAGCGCTTTACAGCCGACGCTACATTGTGTTCCTTCAAGCGCATGTTTTAAATGAAATCTGTCTTCTAGCACAATGCATTGTTAATTATGGCATACGCAGAGGTCATTTCAACTATTTTTTTCAATAAAAAAGCATGAAATGCATTCATAATGCAGTTCTTTTACAAAGTTGAACTGTCGTGACATAAAGTACATGTAAGAGCGCTGGTTGAGAATAATACGCTTTTACAAGGCCAGCTGGATAAAGGACTACATAGAATCTGCCTTGGGAGCTTCATATGCCATTGTTGTTTCTAACACATGTCCATTAGTGTGCAAGTTATTAACAAGCTGACAGGTGCATTATGGGAAATAACAGATCTTTCTGACATCTGTAAAATGCCAGATACTTAATTACAATCTCTTCAGATACTTCAAGTGAAGTGTACCAATACATCTCATTTGTACTATGACTATAATTTGATATTTTATGAAAGGCGAGAATAAGAAAACATGTTTTTCACTTTCCTCGTAAATGATCGTTAACACTCACATCTGACCCTCTCGCGTGCCTGTATTTTTTGAGTCAAAGTCCTCTTCAGCAATTCATTCATGCTATGCTATGATAATATGGAATGCATTACATTGCATTAACCTCTGCACCTGCGTTAATTGAATCTGTGAGTCTTAATGAGACATGCAGAAAAGATCGCCAACGTGCATCGTTCACCAAGGTTGTCTGTAATTACAATTAATGATGTCCCTATACTTTTTTCATTTATTTCTACAGAAAATTAATGGTTTGCCAATCAACCACGACAAAAACGTATGTTCTAGCTTGAATGTAAGTTAATTAGGTCCAGCTAAAGTGCATGAGCAACAAACACATCCATTACTTACACAGCACTATGAGCTCCATGATGGCCTCTCGAGGTTTGACGTTGAAGCCGTTGTACTGGCTGGTTTGGCAGCGGTACGTGCCGGCCATCTCTCGGGAGACGTTGACGATGCGCAGAACTCCGTCATAGCTTTCGGTTTGCATGTTTCCATCCGGCATGGGTGCTTCTTTATCAGCACGGGACCATAGGATGATGGGTTTGGGTTTGCCGGAGACCAGGCACTGCAGCTCTACTGTGTCGCCCTCCTGAGAGAGCAAAGGGGACTTTTCTTGTGGGACGGTCAGGTTGGGTGGAACTAGAAGAGAGCAGATGATGATAACAATAATCAATGAGATATCAAAATATCACAATGGATCATTTTACTGCACAAAACATGGTATGTACAAAACACAAGCCCTTAAAGCAATGTTGGTAATGGATGGTAATGGATATGACAGCATTAATGAATTTGGTCTTGGTGGAATAGATCTGCTACGCTTGCTACTGCCAATGTATACGTTGATATGGTACTATGAGTATTTAAGACATACTGCTGCTACACAAGTAGCATATATAATAACCCGTAGCAGATCAATACAGGTGGAGCTGGGGAGGTGGAGGGTTTCACAGGAAGTCTGAATGTGTGCTGCGAAATGCTCTAGTGAATGCTAACCAGGCAATTTATTGTAAAGCAGCAAGCTCATTGGTTGCGTATGTTACGAGAACAAATCAGCTTGTGCCAAGTTTAACGCTGTGAATTTACATTTAGTTTGCATTAACGACCCATCAGCCTGCAACATCTGAGTTTCATGACAGAAGTTGCCATATATTACATGATCAACAGAAAAAAAAATACATACACTACAAAAATTTGTATACTACACTACTCTAAATTTTGGGATTTCAGCATAGCGCAAAACCCTATTGTAATTGTTAAAATGGGCAAGGATCAGCTATCTCAAAACTGATCGTGCAGACCAAACCGTAAGTCGTAGAGACTTGAAACTTGGAGGGATGGTAGTACTCCCACCGCCGACAACGTCAACAAGGCTCGCCCCAATCAGCCTGACTACAGCATTCATTTGTACGAAATCGCTCATAACTCCTAAACTCTCAGTTGCAGGCTCAAGAGTCTTATGTCGTTGGAATCCTTGGATTACGCCTTGCCTCAGATTCAGTCTGGCAAAAAACAAACTTTTGCGAACTAGTCCCAGGTTTTTCACTTGATCAGAACCAAAACAGTGCAGAAAGATTCTCTAGTGAGTAAATATCAATAATGATCAAAAAAAGTCGAATATTCGACTCACCGTCGTAAAGGGACGTCAAAATGTTTGAAAGGCATGAGGCCACTTTTAGTAAAATGCCTGTAACTCCTGAACGGAATGAGGTATCTTCACCAAACTCAGAACAGCTATGTAAGAGCTCAATCTGAGGTCACAGGACAAAAATCATGGAGCTTAGCCATTTGGTGGTGCTATAAGAGGGAAAACATATAAAAATTGCTAGAACTATGCAACAATTTGTTCTATCAACATGAAAACCACTATGCACGGTCTTAGTCCAAAGTGGTACAAGTGTCTATAAGGACATTTGCGTATCTCATAAAAATATGGCCACTATTGGCAGATGAACTTTGAACACCCATTAGACAAGGTTAATGGAGGCTGATCGGAACAAAACTCAGTGGGCCTGTTTGACTCACGGCCTCAAAGATCTGTAAGGAATTTGAAAGAAATCGGCCAATGGGGTGGCGATATCACATTTTTCCAAGATGTAAACGATTGTACATTACACATTTTTCACACATACATGCAATGTCCGTATCATGTGATAGAACTCCTCATTCCGGACAACTCTGATTGACCCACTGCTGTCAATCATATCGTTTGTTTAATGATTGAGAACATGTAAAAACCCTCTGCGAACTAGTCCTAGGTTTTTCGCTCAATCTGGAAAAAAAAAAAACTGCAGTACAATTCTCTGGACTCTCTAGGTCAATAATTATTAAAAAAAAGTTGAAATTTTCCCTTTGGGAAGCTATAACGGGGTCATTTAGAAAATTTACCCAAAATCCTACAAAGCCTAAAGGAAAACTCAAAACTTCACGAAACCTGGTAAGCACATAAGACAGGTGATTCTTAAGAAGCATACAAAGCTTTAAGGAGATCGGACTGCAGCTGGTTCTATAACAGTCATAAACTTAAAAAAAAAACAAAAAAAACATGATATTTCTATGGTAAATTACCTGGATTTGCCAAATATGATTTTTTAAATAACTGATTTAGGTGGTTACAGGCTTGCTAAATAATGTCTTTTTTCATATGTGCTACAATGTCTTAAAGTGTAATCTCTGCTTACAGCTATATTTTAAAATATTATTGCAATTCAAAATAACGGTTTTCTACTTTAATATATGTCAAAATGTAATTTAAAGATTTTTAAAGATGCATATTTAAAAGCCATCACTCCAAACTTTAGTGTCACATAATATAACATTATATTTAACTTAATATAATATTTTATTATTTATAAATTACTTATGTTCAACTTTTTAATTTTTAAACTATAATTTTATCTAACTCACCATTTTTACAGTCTGGGACTACCATTCTAGGCCAATAAACGTCTAGTTATTTGTCACAGATATAATATCTATATTGGTTTTGCCAGTACATCAACAAAGACATCCTGTCAGCCACCAGGTGTCAGGTAACGACGTTTCTGGCTGGTTTTCACCGTCAAACATCATAAACGTATGCAGACAGCAGGAAGGAGACAAGGTTTATGTTCTTCTGCTGATTCCAGACAACAGTCTGGCAAACTACCGCCTCAGCTACATGTAAACAAGGATGTTGTCACCTTTCTTCTTGGTATCCTAGCACGGACACTGTGCGAAGGTTACTGGGTTTACAGGCTTTATCTGTCACGATGACAAAAGATTGAATATCATTTTACACAGACAAGGTTAGTAAGCTATTCTACTACTTCTACTAGTCTTAAGTCAACACATATAATACCTGTCATGCTATATTTGTGACTATAAACAGTTAAAAATGCACCTGATTAATTACTCTACCTCATGTCATTCCAAACACAGAAGAGTAGAAATTGTTAAATAAAGTCATTATTTTTGTTTTCTTTGCGCACAAAATGTATTCTCATAGCTTCATAAAATTCTAGTTGAACGACTGATGTCACATGGACTGTTTTAATGACGTCCTTAATACTTTCTGGGCCTTGAATGTGGTAGTTGCGTTGAAAAAATATCTTACTTTTGTGATTCGAAGATGATGAATA
>JAHKKF010517673.1:9202-35507 GCA_019740295.1 Labeo calbasu | reverse complement strand
CTGAAATGTTTGTCATCAAAATAATTTGATATTTTTACCTTCCCAAAAATCTTTGACTGCATTTCCAAACACAAGATAACATGGCAGCACATGTTATTGAGTTTGTTATTATCTGCAAGTTCTGAGGCACAATTATTATGTATGAAAAAAAATCACTGTGGTTTCTCCAGTTTTAATCATTTTAATGATGATAATAGTACTTTTAATCATAACAGTTTTCCAGGAAATCATAGTTTTGTTCTCTGGACATCTAGGAGCGAAACAGCGCTTTATTTAGAAGTGTTTTATGCAATATTTCAATTTTCATTTCTAACGTTGGACACAAACAAATAGTGTTGCTGGTATTGGTCATTTAACAGTTTATTTGTTGGTTTATTAAAATTCCGTTTTTATTTACAGGTGTTTAACTGATGTGTTTTTAAAAGCATCACCTGAATGTATTTTTTTCTTTCTTTCTTTTATTTAATTGACTTTTGTTATTCGCTTTGTTCTTGCCATAAAAATGGTCTTGCTGCTGACGTGGTGGTTTAAATTGTTGGTTTATTATGTTGTAGGCATCGATAAACTAACAGAAACGTCACAGGTTTCCGAAGACGGAACGATACTGTTGCTGCAGCAGAGTGACGCGGCTCACAGCCAATCAGATCACAGCTCTGAGACACAAGTCAGAGACGCTGAGCCAACCTCAGGTGAAGATGACAAGGTATAGCATCACTGATAACCCTGATATTTAATCTGCATTACTTTATTCTGTTTATATAAGTAACGTTTTGTTCAATTCCTTAGGAGTCTGAAAAAGAAGATGGTGATGGGTGTCAGAAACGTGTGTCGTCTTCATCAGACTGGGCTCCTACTCCAGACTGGGTCAGTCATAAAATCTTAATTTATAGACCAAAGCTTGTGAGGACCTCGTATACACGGCTATTTTTGTTAAAACATTTAGAGAAAAAATTAGATGTGTTTTCCTTTTTTCTCAAAAACAAAAAAAATTCTTGCCGATTACATCCACATCTCGGCATGCTCTCTTTCAGGTCCAATCCTGGAAGAGCAAACTTCCTTTGCAGACTATAATGAGACTCCTGCAAGTGCTGGTGCCTCAGGTTGAAAAAATCTGCATAGACAGGTAAGACACATACATTTAATATTTAGGAACCTGGCAATTCGGACATATGGTTTTACATACAACAGAAATGGCACACAATGAGACTCATTCGTGAAACTTGCATAAATATATATGTGTAACTTCTGAGTAATATGCACGTAAAACAGACCTTCCCGAAAACGTTCTGCTCGTGTTTCATGAATGAGTCCAAACATCTGAGACCACTAGCAAAACCGCTTCTGTTCTAATTTAATGCAAATCATTTAATTACAAATTCTATTATTAGCATAATAAGTGAAAAGTTTCTATGTTTTAATGAGCTGGCATGATTTGAGATGTTCCAAAGTGCACTATATCTTTAATCACATAGAAATAGTGCAGAATCTGGAATATTTCTTTAATGAATATTATTACATTGTTTTAATGTCTAAATTATATTTTAGTCACAGATTTTAGTCTCTAAAGTATGTGTAATATAGAGGTTCACACTGACTAGTAGGGCTGCACGATTGACAAAAATCATAATTGTTGATTATTCCCCTGAAATTGTTATTGTGATTATTAATTACGATTATCACAATTTACACTGAATGATGTTTTGAACCGCTTTATACCATTGTTTGAAGCAATTGCAGGCCACATTTTATATATAGTTTCTTCTTTAAATATAAAAAAAGTAAAAACTAGGGTTGTCAAATGATTAATCGTGATTAATCGCATACAAAATAAAAGTTTGAATTTGCCTAATAAATGTATGTGTGCTGTGTGTGATTATTATGTATATATAAATACACACAAATTAATGTATATATTTAAGAGAAATGTGTTATGTTATGTGCAAAATATTTTATATATATATATATATATATATATATATATATATATATATAATATAAATTATACCAAAATTATAATAAATACATATACTTTCTTAAATATTTATTAAATATATACATGAATGTGTTTGTATGTATATATAAATAATTACACACAGTACACACACATATATTAGGCAAACTCAAACTGTTATTTTGTATGTGATTAATCGCGTTCAACAGCCCTAGTAAAAACTTAAAAACTAAAACAATGAGGGGAAAAAAAACCTTAAGATAATCTGTAGGAAAAATTCTCTCTAACACACATCTTAAGAAAGCAGAATAATGTAAGTGGATTTTTTTTTGTAATTGTACCTTTGAACGATTACATAATTGTGGCATCTGTAATTGTAATCACGATTAGAAATTTGATTAATTGTGCAGCCCTTCTGAGTAGGTAAGTTCTTGTTGTTCTTGTAGAGGTTTGACGGACGAGTCTGAGATCCTGAAGTTTTTGCAGCACGGGACTCTTGTTGGTTTGCTGCCGGTTCCTCATCCCATCCTCATCCGCAAGTACCAGGCCAATGAGGGCACGGCTCTGTGGTTTCGCACATACATCTGGGGCCTCATCTACTTGCGGTGAGTCCTGTCCTGTGCTCTGTCTCCCTCTATAGGACAATATGGGTGCTGCGCTCAAAATTACACTGAGCACAGAAAGTCACACAAATGAATCGTTAAACCTTTTATTTGTACTTGATCAGTGTGATGTTTTGTATGTATTTATATGCTGAAATGCGGCTTAGATCTCATAAAAGAGAATAAAAATGTGCCTTTTTTATCTCATTTCAGTAACGTGGATCCTCCTGTTTGGTATGACACTGATGTCAAGCTGTTTGAGATCCAGAGAATTTAATAACACCAAAAGAATCAACTCAACAAAACAGTTTCTCCAAACTGAACACATTAACAAAGACTTAATTCAACTTTACACTTTCTGTCTAAAATGTAATCCATTGAAGTCTTAAGGTTTTGTTTTTCTGAACTTTTTTGTGTTGTATATATGAATGAATGAATTAACACTGCCCAGTCAAACTTTTCTGTTATTTCTGATACATTCTGCTTTGTTTTCCTCTGAGTCAATCCATGAGGACGGACAAATAACCCTCAGGTCTTTGACCTTGTGAGGAATGAGAGGAGTGTGTGTTTATATTGTTTTTTATGTTATTTTTACTGTAATAGTGTTCTGTGTGTGGAGGGGTGTGAATGAACTCTGTATATAAACAAGCAAAAACATAATCATATGAAAGCTGGAAATGCTGCATGTATAGAAATACTATAAAAAAAAAACTTTTGACTGCCTTTTGGTCTCTTTTTGTATGCAAAACCAATATATGTCAGAAGCCTGTTAAAAGCAACATGAAATACTGCATAATCTCTGAATATGCTATACTATGTATCTCTAAAAAAAAACAGGGTATTAAATGAGAAAAATGCATCAGAAATTGATTTGATGTTAAACTGTGTGTCTAGCTGACTATTACTTGGAAGGGAGGACATGATAATTAAATGATTAGCATTGTCATCCCCAAATAAATTTAAGCTGCAGCACAAATGATCACATTTCGATTAAAGTTAATGAAGATAAAATAGCATGCACTTTGAATAGACCTTTAATAGTCTCAGAAATGAGAATGACAAATCCAGGCTTACCATGATAATGCTGGAGATCACATCTTGGATTTGTTTGATCAGATCTGCTAGGATGAGGTTATGCTGAGGTCACAGCAGGGTTTGGCTCTGTTTAGATTGGATTAGTTTAATGTTTGTTATATATTAAGTTTCTCAGCTGCATGGAGAATGTATGATGCCTCAAAGAAGAATAATAGAAGTTAAGAGGCTGGATGAAAAAATATACATATATATGCATTTTTTTTTTTTTTTAATAAATACAGGACGTATTTCCAACTATAACTGGCATTCGCGTCAAATCATTATCGTGCATCAATATTTATCATTCTGGTAACATGTAACACAGTGTGATTTTACCTGAATGTGTCACTGTGTTCTCATCTGTCAGGTGTGCGCTGATCGGAAGTGGGCGTGACCATGCAAAGACTCCTCCCATAGCAACCGTTAGAGCGTGCTTGCAGTAGCGCGAGTGGAGACGCCAGAAGCGCACGTGAAATCTTGCCAATACAACACACGCCAAATGACCGTCCGTGAGCCGGGATACAGGGTTCAGCCGCCGCCATGAACGACAAATACCACCGGGCGGCTCGAGACGGTCACCTGCACCTGCTGAAAGAGGCGACGCGCAAAGATCTAAACGCGCCGGATGAGGATGGAATGACGCCGACGCTTTGGGCCGCGCACCACGGCAACCTGGACGCGCTCAGACTGGTGGTGGGACGAGGGTGAGTGATGCGTGAATTATTCATGAGGAATATATATTTTAAAATTATTATTTTATTATTTTGGTTTACAATTACAATTTCCAGGATCTAAATGATGTGTGTAAATAATACTAGATATTTTTTTCCCCATTAAAGTTTGGTAATAAAGTTTGTGTTGGGTCAGTTTGATTCCACCAAAAACACATTGTGTAAAAATACAGAACATATTTTGCTGCCAGTGTACACAACTTTAAAGCCTGTCAGCGGTTATAGCATCACTCTTTTCTTTTTGCTTCTACTTGAAGCATGTAATTTTAAGAGTTTATACATTTTTAAAATAATTAATATGATACACAACGTTCTCAGGTCTGGTTATGTTTTGGCATGTACAGTTTCATTAACAGGATGGCAGTTCTGTGTTCTCCTGTATCAGATCACATCTGCATTGAGATAATTTAGCCCTCCACCCAGCCGCTCTCACTGATGGATATCTGGATTGTTTTATTTGCATATTTACTGTCCTGGGCTAATTAAAATAAAGGTCACCCAGGAGAACAATGCAATTTTCTCTTGAGCGATGCTTTTCTGTTGCTACTGTTATTACTGCTTAAAAGTACTAGGCGTATATTCAATTATAAATCCTGAACTGTATGCATGCGGCTAAATATAAAGCCAGATATAATCACTCAAAATTTTGCATATGGAAAAAAATGCTTTGAGATTCTTCACAAATGTACAGCAGTCAACATTTGAAGTGGATCAAAACTTTTCATCAAAGTTGTCCTAAAACCAAAACGATACCCGTTCTTTTCTTAGGATAACTTTGATGAACTTTTTATGATCCAATTCAAATGTTGATTACTGTATACTTTTGGGTGTTACGGGATTAAAACATGAGGGAAAGTGATAAATGGCACAATTTTTATTTTATTCTTTTAAAGAACTGGCTTTAGGAGAGAGCAGTATGTTGTAATGTTGTATTGTTTATCAACTCATTAGGTAATTAGATCTAAATAACCTGGCTCTTATCTCCTGACCAGGTTAATAATAGAAACTAAATGTTCTGCTCTGTGAACACCCTCACTGTTCTCTAATTAGTGTTCTGCATCAGTCCCTCCAGATCTCAGACTGAACCGGATCTGTTACTAAAACACATTCATAAAGAGACGATTGCGGTTTGAGTCATACTAACTCAGCATTTAGAGCTGCACTTAGATTTTTATAGTCTGAGCTTTTTTTGGACATCATGATTGGGCCCAGATAGAATCAGCGGAATGTTTTTTGCATTGTCAAATTTTTTTTGCAAAAATGGGAGTTAGCCACCCAAAAAAGGAAAGCCATTTTATGTTAAAAAAACAAACAAACAAACAGAATAAGATGGAAACGTACTGAATTTCATAATTATTTTTAACACAGTTAAGTAATACACTTATTTGCAGCTGAGAGCATAATTATTTGGCTTTACCACTAGGAAAAATCAATAATGGGATTGACAAAACAGACTTTGCTTTACCCATTTGAACATCACGGCTCCAAACTGTCTAGAGTACGGATGCTACGTAAGCACCGTGCTACATCTCCAACGTGCAGTAAGTTTTAATTCTCAGAGTCTTTAAAGAGAGTTCAGGGCTGTATGCACGTTCATGGAGAGGAGTTTTACACATGGCCAGACAGAGAGAAAGATGTTAATGTGCACAGTTAAAGGTCAGCATAATGAATTAGGGCTATTCCTCTTCTGCCTGCCTGTTTCCTTGGCTGTTGGCATTTTGCTAACTTGAATGTCAGCAGCATTATACACCTCAGTCTTTCAGTTTTTGCTTTCTGTAGTATTTTAATCTTGTTACCCTGCATGGTCCCATTAAACCTCACATAGCTTCTGCTAGTCTCTGCTAATGGGTGGTTGCCATTTATACTTCAGCAACTCTTTTTTTAGATTTTTTGAGACTAAAAGAGAAAACACTGAGCGGTCATGAACCTTAGTAAGAGCAGACAGCTTATTAAATATGCTTTGAGCATATATAGAGCATCTTTTCAAAGCATTTGACTTAATTAAGGTTTGTTGCACTTCAGTTTGTTGATGGGCCATTGCAAGCATACATAATCTTGACACCATGATTACTGGTTAACATGCTCTGCATGTAATACTAACCTACAATAAATAGGGTTTTGCACTTGTACCAAATTATCAACATAGTGCCTCATGAATGAAACACAAACAGAATGAACTGCATGTAAAGTATGGTTGGTAATGAATACTGCAGGCCTCTTTCAATGCAGATGATGAATGCATTACATGGTGCACAGTTTTTAATGACTTGGAGAGGTGAGTCACAAAGGCAGCGTGCATAATGTGTGTTGGTGTGTGCACATGTGTGTTATAGTGGGTAAGTGGAGCTCTAAAGCATCATGTTACGTATTCAGACCAACACCTTACCACATAACAGAACATTAACGCATGCACTCATGCACCGACACGCACATGTGCACATACACATGTATTCACACACCCTATATTTGCACTAGTAATTGATCAGTGTATTGGTAAGGCCAATTAATTGGCCAATACTTGGCCATTTTGAGTGCATCGGCATTGGCCGATAACCATCATTATTGATATCATTATTGGTGTCAGTCACTGACAAACCCATATGCCCATATGCATTAGCCACTAATTTTGACCATGTAGTTGTGTAAACTATAAAATCAGATGTAACCAATCGACTGTTGTTTTTGGTCCACAGAGGAGATCCAGATAAATGTGATATTTGGGGAAACACTCCTCTTCACCTGGCAGCAGCTAATGGGCATCTCAACTGTCTGTCCTTTCTGGTGACATTTGGCGCCAATGTGTGGTGCTTGGACAATGACTACCACACACCACTTGACATGGCGGCCTCGAGGGGCCACATGGACTGTGTGCGATATCTGGACTCTATTGCTGCCAAGCAAATCACCATCAACCCCAAACTGGTGAGCAAATTAAAGGACCGTGCCTTTCGTAATGCAGAGAGACGCATTAAGAACTGTGAAAAGCTTCAGCGCAGGCATCACAAACGCATGGAGAAGCATTTCTTGAGAGAGAGTGCTGCAATGGACACATCGGATACGATGAGTTACAGCAGTTTCAGCAGCACCCTGAGCCAAAGGATCCCTCAGTTCAATACCCTCGACTCCAACATGACATACTCACAGGTACTGTGCCTGAACACATGGATACAAAATGGAGCCGGGAGCACTCAACATAAAGCCTTTGATTCATGAACTTAGCCATTAGATCGATATAGACAAGCATGTTATAAAGCTCTGTTTTAAAATCTATTCCTGGAGGGCCACTATTCTTCAGAGCTCCAATCCTATTTAAACACACTTGAACCAACTAATCAAGTTCTTCAGGATCACTAGAAACTTCTAGGCAAGTGTGTTTGGGCAGGTTGGAGGACGACAGCCCTGCAGGACTGGACAACCCTGAATAAGACTGCAGCCTGGCTCACAGTCTGCATTTTCATTTCATCCCAAAGGTGTTTAGTGGGGTTCAGGGCAGGTGGCTTTGTGCACACGGGCATCATCATGGTAGAATGGAAAAGTAAAAATTATTGCCTGTGGTGATTGCATAACTTGACTTTATGCTCATTAGTAAAGGGTGTAGCTAAAATATGCAAACCTGTCATTTAGAAAGGGAACTCCCACATACTTGAACCCTGTTAAAAACTTGGCAGTAGATTGCAGCAGATGATTTATCACTGTTATGCCCTTGTGCAAATCCCAAGGATGCTGGGATACTGCTTTAGGACAGGGGTGCCCATACTCAGTCCTGGAGGGCCGGTGTCCTGCAAAGTTTATCTCCAGTCTCAATTAGACACACCTGAACCAGCTAATCAAGTGCTTTCCAGGCATACTAGAAACGTCCTGGCAGGTGTGTTGAGGCGAGTTGGAGCTAAACTCTGCAAGACACCGGCCCTCCAGGACCGATTTTGGGAACCCCTGCCTTAGGTAAAGCATTTGCTAAATGAAGACTTGCTTCCTTAGTAGATTAGCATAATGTTTCTGTGGACGCCAGTGCATGCTAGCTCACTAACAGTAGTCAGTCTTCAAATAGGGTGTCTAGATGTATGGGAGGCAATGCTAACAAGTTTGTATACAGTTTGAATTTTGGCGAAGAATATGACAATGATAAACTTCTCTTTACAGGCAACGCTTCAGTCCACAACTAGAGGCCGGACCAAGATTCAGCGGCGTCTTGAAAAGAAGAAGCAAGGTGATGGAACATTTAAGATTTCCGAAGACGGGCGAAGGAGTGTTCGTTCGCTCTCTGGTCTTCAGCTGGGCAATGACGTCATGTTCTTGAAGCAGGGTACTTACGTCGACCGACGCCAGCAGTCCAGCCCTCGGCTCAACATCCGTAACATGTTTTCTGGTAAACAGGACATCAGGCCAGATGATTATGATGATGATGAGGTGGACACTGTTTCACGGGCACTTAGTGATCCGGGTCTGTATGATGCTGCATACTCCGAGATAAGTACAGACTCGGGTCGGGACTCTTTGTTCAACCGCCCAGGACTCGGTACTATGGTATTCCGTCGGAATTATGTGACTGATGGGCTGTTCCGAATGGGACAGAATGAGGGCAGTGTGGCGGGAAGTGAGCCAGTGGGACGGGTCCCAAATGTCCGCTTACGGGGGAGATTGC
The DNA here is from genome assembly GCA_019740295.1 of Labeo calbasu. Lineage (NCBI taxonomy): Eukaryota > Metazoa > Chordata > Actinopteri > Cypriniformes > Cyprinidae > Labeo > Labeo calbasu. The sequence continues at coordinate 26,507 of JAHKKF010517673.1, read as the reverse complement.
CTCTACGATCACCCAGTCTCGATGAAGTCAGCATAGGCAGCTCATTAAGTCTCCAAGAGAAGAACTTGCAGGTACCACACAAATTCCACTTGTCTTTCCTATCAATGCCTACAGCAACTTTCTGAGTCATTAAATTCTAGCTTTCTCTGATTTGTTCTAAGCGGTGTCCAAACTCAGTCCTGGAGGGCCAGTGTCCTGCAGAGTTAGCACCAACCCTAAGTAAACACACCTGAACTAGCTAATCAAGGTCTTACTAGGCAGGCTAGAAACTTCCAGGCAGGTGTGTTGAGGCAAGTTAGAGCTAAACTCTGTAGGTCTATGGCCCTCCAGGACTGAGTTTGGAGACCCCTGTTTTAAGGTAATGCGCCTTAAGGTTTTCAATTCTAACTCTGCACCAACATGCATGACTCTTGTTCAAGTAATCCAGAAGACCTTGATTAGTAGGATCAGGTGTGTTCCAGACTTAGGCTACACTCTCCAGGATGGCCCTCCATGAGCAGGGTTGGCTACCCTTGTACTAGCCTAGGGGCGGAGAACCTTGATCCTGGAGGGCCAGTGTTCCTGCAGAGTGTAGCACCAACCCTGAAATAAAATACCAACCTGAATCCTGAAGACCTTGATTAGCCCTCGAGGATCAACATTCCCCACCCCTGAACTAGAAATATTATTCTTACTATTGGTGGTCTTGAACTTGCAGCACATCAAGGATGAGCAACTCCAGTCCTGGAGGATCAATGTCCTGCAGAGTTTAGCTCCATCCCCAATCTAACCAAAAAAGTCTCTGGGATTACTAGAAACGTATAAGCAGATGTGTTTGATTAAGGATAGCACTGAACTCTGCAGGTTCTCCAGGACTGTAGTTGCCTATCCCTGCGCTACATGGCCAAACATGGACACCTAAACCCATGGTCATAGGCGCTTTGAACATTTAATTTCAGTGCCAAGGATGTTAATACAGAGTTAGTTCCAGCTTCCACTCTAATGGGAAGGTTTTCCAGAAGGTTTTGGAACATGACTGCAGGGATTAGCTCCCAATCAGACAGGGTCTGCACTGGATATTGGGCGACGTGATCGGAACCACAGTCTGCATTTCCAATTCATCCCAAATGTGATCACTGGGGTTTAGGGCAAGGGAATTGAATAGGCCGTTCATGTTCTTTCACACCAGTAAATAATTTCTTCATTGACATTTGTGCACAGCGACAGGGGTGTCTAGATACATTTGGCCATGTAGTGCAAGTTATAGAAATCTGATGATATGAATTTATGTAAATGTGCTAATCTAAATCAGTTTGTGTGAATCAATTCATCTAATCAGTTAATGTGATGAAACGGCATCTAGATTTGGAAGAGGGGCTTTATGATGATGTTTTTCATGTTGGTCGCATTTTGTAGGATTTACCATGGGAGGAAGGAGACCTGGGTTTGGAGGAGGAGGATGACGAGCTTCAGCCATCGTCGGCTCCTTTAGAAGTATTCCTGGCATCTCAAGGATTGAGTGACTTCCTCTCCATTTTCCATCGAGAGCAGATGGACCTAGAGGCATTGCTGTTGTGCTCTGAGCAGGACCTTATTAGCATCCATATCCCACTCGGACCTCGTAAAAAACTACTTGATGCATGCAGTAGACGCAACAATGTTTTGGAAGAAGCTGACGGGATGCAAGACACTATGCTGTAGAGTATGTCTGTTACTAAATGTTTTAAAATCTAGTGTACTTTCTTGCAGTCGTTTTTAAAGAAGCATACTAGTTAAACTGTATCTTTGTAAGTGTCTACATAGGCAGCATCTTAGTGCACCACACAAATAGTGCTTCTCATGCAAAGTGCATTGGAGACTTGACATGGACAAGTCTCCCAAGCATTGGATAAATCTTCCAGTATTTCTCTCATCTTGTCTACAATCTTGGATGTATTTTTTTTCTCTGAGCTTGTTGCATTCTAAGATTGCTTTCTCTGTAAAGCCTACATGTGATGCTGCCTGAGAATTTGGCCAAAACCATGTACTTGTTACAAGATAATTATACTGCCTACTTTTTAAAGCCACTTCTTGTCAGGAACTAGCACGTCTACCATTCCTCAGTTGACCCGTTTTACTAAATGTTCATCCCCAGTCTTAAGGTACGTTCGCATTATCAAAATTTCTGCTACATTTTATGGCCAAGTTATGTTTTTGCTATTCCAAAGCGAAAAAATGTATTTGGCTTAGATTAGGGAGCACATATTCACTATTAGGCGTTTTCCCTCAATAAATTAAGTTTAGGTACTGGGTAGAGTTAAGGAATTTAGAATATGGTCATGCATTAATATGTGCTTTATAAGTACTAATAAACAGCCAGTATGCGCAAAGAATGCATGATAATAAGCAACTAGTGAATAGTGTGTCCTAATCTGCCATACAGGTACTTGCTTTTCCTGTGCAATGACTTTCCTCTTCTGCTGCAGGCGGTTGAATAATGTTAATCACAGCCAAATAGCCTAATTATGTGCTCTTTAATTTTGACTCCATTCTGGAATGCAACGCTCGCTTTTAAACCAGTCTGAATAACAAAATCAAGATCTACTTGTTTTCCTGATTATCCTGTTTCACTTTGAAATGCCTGGCATTGTGGAAGAAAAACAGGTTGCATAGTGCAATTCACATATTTAAAATGCTTTCTATACCTGCATCTGGAACAGCCATGGTGCGTGTCTGTGCATTAGTTAGTGATATACCTGCCTCCTTGTGGCTGGGTGGAAAACTACAGGTCTCTATTGGTACGCGTCCCTCTCTAGCCAGCGAAACTGTCTGCTCACAAAGAAGTTCTACTTGGAAGTCTACATGCCGATGCTTGTGTTTGTGGTTATGAATGCCCATGCAGTTTGGAGGTAAAATTCCAACAAAATTTTAATCTAACCTTGTTTGAGGTTCATCAGAGATATTGTGGTTCCTGATACACTCTGTGAATTGTTGCCTTGCATCTTGATACTGTCACTTTTTATGACAGAAATACATTTGCAGTAATAATTAGCATTTTCAACTTAATGATTTTAAACTTTAACAATTAAGAAATGAGGCCGTTGTTAGATGACGCATCTTGAGACAGATTTGCTACTACAGCAAAAATCTATATATTGTCCCAGATTACTCTAATTCACTTTTTATTAATGTTAGGTACCGTAGTAGAGAAATAACATGGTAAATATCAAAAAGTCTGTAAGATAATACATTCAAGCCAGATGTGTCCACGCTTGGCTCACTGCGTACTGTATATGCAATGTTACTTAAGTTTTTGTGTTTAGTTGTACTTACGAAGCTTTGGATAGCATCAGTGTCCAGCCAAAAGACATTTCACTTATGTAAAACATTATGTAGACAATTTGCTGGTTTCTGATGATTATTATGATTGTATGCTATACTAACTGACTCCGGCAGAGAGGGGGTTGGAGTTTGGGTGTGTGTGAAATGCCTTCACTGGCCACCTGATGTTTGTACAGTTTTATTGATGTACGGTTCTGTGTATGTTATCGATCGACCACAGTCAAAGCTTCTCACTCAGTGGGTGAGATGTTTGTTCTGGGTGCCGTGTTCCTCTGCTATCTGTTCATTTATGGGTGTGTGCAGCAGGTTTCAGAGGCCGGCATGCTGAAAGCGGATATAACTCTTGTTACTTTATATGTCTATCCATCACACTCCATCTCCACACAATTCAGCTCCACACGGATAGCCCTTCTTACATGTACAGTTTACATGACAGTATGTGTGTCTGGATACAAGTTTATTCGCTTCTGTGTTTTTTTTTTACTCGCTCCTAGCTCAGATTAGTTCTCATTCATTCACACATTACAATTTAAAACCGTTCTTGCGTAAGTCATTGTTGAGCAGAGAAGTGTATGACATTTTCAATGTAGAAATTTTCTTTACAATGTAAATTGTAGAAAAATATTTAAAATGCAAACATTTCTGTGTAAATCATTCATAAATCCACTCTTAATTATTCATAAGGAATGTGTTCTGCTTATGTTGCTTTTGTTTTGTATTATGTTTCATGAAACACAGTGTTTTGTTTTCCATTATGTGCTCTTTCCTTACCTTTTGTAGTCTTGCATGAACTCTAAATATTGTCTTTACATTTTACAATTGTCCCTGACTATGTCAGATCATATATCACCTTAATATCAAAAAATGTGTATATTAATATGACCCAAAACTCGTTTTACATTTTCAGGGTAGCCAAATGCCAATGTTTTCAGTGACAAATTGTGGATAGTTGTATTAAACTGTTGATTTAATAAACTGGTCATTATTTCTGACCTGTATTTGATTTTTTTTCTCTCTGACACTCAGTTCTTTTGCTGTAACCTTTCTTTTGTCTTCTGCCAAGTAGATTAAAAAGGAGAGAGAAAGGAGGGAGAGGAGGGTTTGCTGAACACATGGGCGAGTCAGAGAGAGTAAATGTATTCTATAGCTGTACAGAGAGTGTGTGTGTGTGTGTGTGTGTGTGTGTGTGTTACTGTGTTGTTCTTGCGATTCAAGATGCCACATGGGCCCTTGCTGCACTGTGGACCAAAGGCATCATTGTAACAAGAAATATGAGAACTTACTTTGTGTAAATATTAATTTTTACATTAATTGTTGTATGATTTTTGTGAGTTAATTGTTTGCTTGTTTTACATAAAGTTTGCAGAATTTGTGTGCAAATTGTATGCTAAACCATTGTTTCATTTATATAAGTAATATAGCCTATAGAACTTGAATGTTTTTTTATGAATTTTGCTACTATGATTTCTGAAAAACACATTTTCTGTGCAAGTAGAAGAAGTTGTCAAATATATGTAAACTGTTCATTAAACCAAACAAATTTCTGTATACAGTGCACTATATACTATTCTTGTGTAAATTAATTTTGTGATTTTGACAGGTTTTTCAATGCAGTTAAATGCAACCATAAATTATATATATATTTTTTTTATTTAATCAGGGACAATGCACATTAATAGTACATACAATATGTAAAATGCGACAGATTTAGCCAACACTGGCTTATTTTCATCCGTTGTCCCTTTTGGCCGATTGATGTTAAGGACAGGAAGAAAATATAAACAAAGAATATTAATTAAGATTAAGAACACAGAGAAAATATGAAAACAGAATAAGAATTTTGAAAAACAATATTACAGGCCACCATACCATTCTTAATTGTCTGGTTGTGTATGTTTGTTACTGTGTTGTTCTTGCGATTCAAGACGCCTCATGGACCCTTGCTGCACTGTGGACTAAAGGCATCATTGTAGGAACAAGAAACTGAGATTAACAGATTTTTTGTGTAAATGTTTTTTTTTTACATTAATTGTTGCATGATTTTGTGATTTGATTGTTTGTTTTACACAGAATTTGTGTGCAAACTGTATGCTAAACCATTGTTTCATTTATATAAATAACATATAGAAATTGAATTTTTGTAAAACGGTGCAAGTAAAAGAAATTGTCAATTGTAAACTGTTTATTAACGCCCAAGCATCCTTCAGGATGAATTTGGGCAAATCATTTTGTTTTTGTTTGTTTGTTTGTTTGTTTGTTTTATTATTTCCTTAATCTGAGCCGTACAAGACTTGGCTACTTTTCCTAAATTTGCCACCTGAACACAATTTTTTTTTTTTTTTTTTACTTGATTCAACAAAGTTAAGTGTTTGAAAAAAAACTCCTTAATTTATCCCCATAGGAAATGAATGGGAAATACTAAAATTCAGAGCATTTTTTTCATTTGTCCAATAAAAATCAGTAAATCCATCGCAATGCTGATCATACATACATATGGCAAACACTCACACACAAACACACACACATAAACACACAAACCTATATACAAAGCATTAGAAGAGCCTATAACACAAAATCAAAGACACACACACTTCAAAGTCAGATCAAAGTTCTGCTGCAAGATTTGTCGATGATTCTTTATTCTTTACCTGTTTGGCACCATTTGGTTCCATTTCACTTTTCTGAGTTTATTGAAATTTGATGTTTTTTTTGTTAGAAATAAATTATTATTCTGTCTCCTACTTTGTGTTTTCCTTATAGCATATTTTGACATCTTTTTATAGTCTTGTCCAACACAATTTTTTTTTTTTATTCTACAGTTTTAATAAAATCAAAAACTTAAGAAGTTAAGTTTGTGTTTTTAATATTTTGATATTTTTTGTACCAAAAATTTAATTTTGGGTTTTGGCTCTCTAAACTTACTGGAATGATTGTATTTATTTATTTATTTTGTTTATTAATTTATTTATTTATTTTACTGAAGTTAAATATGTTGAATATTAAATATAACATAAAAATAAGCATATTTTGTATAAAAATACGGAGCTTTTAGAAGTAAAAAAACAGGATAAAGACCTTCGTCCCCAAATTTGTCTACAAAGGACAAGTTAAGGGCTGCTATACGAAGGATGCTTGAGGGTTAAACCAAACTGAACAAATTTGATTCTGTAATTTTGACAGGTTTTTGTTTGTTCATTTGTTTACAAAGAAAGTGCAGAGTTTCTGTGTAAACTGTAAAATTATTATGCTTTTTTTGTCAATATATGTACAATGGTTTTGCGTAAAACTGTTCATTTGAATGCAACCATGAATTTTTCAGAATTGCCTGTTGTTAATGTAAAACGGTATTACATTTTAGTGGTTTTGAAATTCATTCTATAGCTGTGTGTGTGTGTGTGTGTGTGTGTGTGTGTGTTGTTCTTGTGATAGGAGATGACGCAGGACTCTTGCAGCACTGAGGAAACTCCTGCCAAAGGCATCGCCGTGGGAACGAGAAAGACAGAGTGAGCGCACTCGAGAGGGAGATCCGTTTCTAGCGCAGTCAGCACTAAAGTCCCTCACAACCTTGTTTCGCGGACGGGACGGAGAGCGTGTGCGCGAACCATGCGTCTCTGAGCTCTAGCGCTAGCATGCAGAACATTCCAGAGAAAAGGAGAGACACCGGCAGCCCGCGAGGACCCGCGTCCCGGGATGGCGAAGGACACGGGGACGCAGCGCAGGGGAAGCAGCAGGCGGACGCGGAGCGGGAGACGCTGATGATGGAGCTCACCCGGCTGGTGCAGAAGAGTGTGAAGGAGAGCAGCTGGTGGGAAAGGAGAGGAATAGACTGCAGCATCCTCACCGCAGCCTTTATTAGTTTACCGGCAGGTACACACACTTTGACGACTTTTTTATTATAGACACAAAAAGACTATGTAGACACACAGGCTCTTTGGGAGTATCGCGAAACAAACAAAAGATACTCAAAATAACTCCTGTTTCGACTCCATTATGTAATTTACCTAAAATGATCCGCATTTACTCTTAAATTCTCATTACTGTAATGCGAAAAATAAAAAATGGAACAGAATAAATCCATTACTGTTTTGTGGCAACAATTGTATATGTGACCCAGGACCACAAAACCAGTCTTAAGTAGCACTGATATATTTGTAGCAATAGCCAAAAAGATATTGTAAGTTTGTTTTTTCTTTTATGCCAAAAATCATTAGGATATTTTCTACTGTAAATATATATATATATATATATATATATATATATATATGCTATATATATATATATATATATATATAATTTCTGCATAGTAATATGCATTACTAAGAACTTCATTTGGACAACTTTAAAGGCGATTTTCTCAAAACTTTGATTTTTTTGCACCCTCAGATTCCAGATTTTCAAAAAGCTGTATCTCAGCCAAATATTGTCCTATCCTAACAAACCATACATTTAATGGAAAGCTTATTTATTCAGATTTCAGATGACCCTTATGTGACCCTTATGACGTTTTGTGGTCCAGGGTCACGTTATTTAAACTGTATAATAATTATGTATATTTGTACTATTTCTTTAGTGCTGTACTGATTTGATGAGAATAATGAGGGGAATTACAAAGACACTCAAAAGTAAAATACATTATGAGCATTTTACTGAATGAAAATGTCATAATGTAAAAAAAATGTTGAGTCAACTTAAATGAATTTGTTACCCTGCTGCCTTAAAATTTTAAGTTCAGTCAACTCAAATAATTTTAGTCAACTTGAAATGTTAAGTTGTACTAAGTCACTAAACATTTGGTTTGTTAAACTTAAAAGCTGGGCTTTTTTACCCAGCTGCCTTGAATCAACTCAAATATATAAGTCGTCACTTAGTACAACTTAAAATTTCAAGGTGACTAAACATTTTTGAGTTGACTGAACTTAAAATTTTAAGGGCAGCCAGGTAACAAATTATTTTAAGTTGACTCAACAATTTCTTTGTTTTTTACAGTGTATGTATATGGCAAAGCAATATGCTTTGTTTTCTTTATGTAAAATATGTCTTATATATATATATATATATATATAATTGCAAAGAAATGAAGTATTAAAGTAAAAAGACTCAAATAGAATTCTCTTTGCAAAACAAAAAAACTCCAGTAATCTTTGTTTTCCTTACTTATTTATAAGAATGTAAACATCTTAATGTCTAAATGTGTGGGGAAATTACTAACAACTGAATACTAACTTGTATCCATTGTTGTTAAGGACTGAAAATATTTGCATTTTGAATTAAGATGCTTAGAGTCTTGGGAACATTCAAAGGTTGTTTTTATGTTGTAAGTGTTTTCATTCCAACATGCCATTGTGTTTACAATGGCATGTATGGAGTATGAAGGTGTGTAGTGTCATTAATAGGGAGTGTTTTGGATAATGTGCATTTGAAACAGATTGTTGACTTGTTTAGTCATGCAGTTTAGAGGTGTGACTGTGTGCCTGCCGGTTATTGGGACAAACTTATCTTTGACACAGAAACTAAACACTCAGTTTTGTGCCAAATGTCCTTGGGCTTTCGATCCAAACAGACCGCCTTCTTTTTATGAGCTTTTTAACCTTTCAGACAGTTAAAGTGATAGGTAAGAAGGAACATTTTGTCATCACTTACTCTTCCTTGGAGTTGTTCCAAACCTGTATGATCTGCTAAACACAAAAGAATGAAGACTAAATAGTTGACAGTCCCCTTTGACTTCCATAGGAGGACCAGAAAATGTCTTCTTTTACCATTTAACAGAAGAAAGAAACTCATATAGGTTTGTAAGGAGTGAGTAAATGATGACAGAATTTTAATTTTTGGCTGAACTATCCCTTTAATATCCAAATTAGCGAGGTGCTCCTGTGGCGGTGGTTGTCATGGCGACCGGTTCGCTCTGGGTGCTTCCCTCCCATTGGGCAGATCCAGTTTCCTGCAGCAGTCAAGCCACTGACTCGTCTTTCAGGGAGAAACCAACAAAGATGGGGGTCAAACTGCTAAATTAGGAGAATAAAAGATCATACTCGCCAAAATAGCAGAACTTAATAATCAGCATCAAGTTTTAGCAGTGTTTTCTCCAGTCTTTGGATGAAAAAATATTTAATAATAATAACAGATCAAACAAAGCAAAACAAACATGAACTACATGATACTTTTATTTTTAAAAAATATAAACGTGATTATATTACTATTTGCTAAGGTTGTCTCCTATTGGAGAAGTTCATTTTGGATGAAATAATTACTGCATCACCAAACAATACCAGATATTACAAATAACATATGTAACGCTGGGCCACAAAACCAGTCATAAGGGTCATTTTTTTTTTAATTGAGATTTATACATGATCTGAAAGCTGATAAATGAGCTTTCTATTGATGTATGGTTTGTTAGGATAGGACAATATTTGGCTGAGATACAACTGTTTTGAAAATCAAAATATTGAGAAAATCGTCTTTAAAGTTGTCCAAATGAAGTTCTTAGCAATGCATCTTACTAATCAAAAATTAATATCCTAATGCTTTTTGGTATAAAAGAAAAATTGCTGATCGAATTTGACCCATACAATGTTATAAATATACCCATGCTACTTAAGACTGGTTTTGTGATCTAGGGTCACATATGATACCCCAGCGATACCCAAATATACCCCAAAACATTGAAAACCATGAAAAACAATAAATGAAATCATGGCTTGATAAAAACAGCTAAACGACTGGAAACAGATACAGATCATGCTCTCAAACTTATCCTGTGTGAAAACAAAATTCTTCAAACATGCACATCAAAATACAAAATTAAGTGTAAAGAGACCAAATGAAACATGAATTCAAAAGCATTTACATTTATTCATTTAGAAGACGCTTTTATACAAAATTCACTACAAAAAGTCACTGCAAAATTCTGTTTTTATATTCACTCTGAAAATGATCATCAATAATATACATTGTTTAGCCAATGTAAATTTGTTCATGCAATGCTGATTGTCAAATTCTTTGAAACACTCTTGTCACAGCAACTGAAACAACAATTATTGTCATTGACGTAATTCATTTATTCATGCAAAAAGCCACCACATTATCAATTTTATGTTTATTTACAAATGACAAACTTAATGGATAACTTAGCCAACTCATTGTCTACGTTTGTAATACATTTAACAATACTAAGATATCCAGGAAATGGATATTAATGGTTTAACATAATCTAGGCCTTAAAACTCATAATTTATTCATGTTGCAATGCATGCTGGGAACTCACAAAGCCTTAACTTTTCAACAATATGAAATTCTTTATTCAAACAAGTGAGTTTGTCTATAGTAGGGACAACATTTGGAGTAATTTTGTTGGTCTGACAAGTGTTTTTATGTAGTTTCAAGAAAATTGTTTTTTTTTTTTGAGACTCAAAATGTTTTGTAAACTAGAAAATATGCAGTTGCATTTTTTTACAGTGTACAATCATTGTCATGTAAATGTATTCTTAATCTCAACTACCCTACTGGAGTTTTACAAGAAAAAACTACTTAAAGGAGAAGTCCACTTCCAAAACAACAATTTACAAATAATCAGTGTTGGGAAGGTTACTTTGGAAATGTAACAGGTTACAGATTACAAGTTACTTCATTTAAAATGTAATAAGTAGTGTAACTTTTCAATTACTTTATTAAAGTAATGTAACTTATTACTTTTAATTACTTTGATTACTTTTCTAAATTTCTAATACTTTCAACTGTTTAATCATTTTGAAACATTTAAACCAGGCAGAGTTAACCTTACAGTAGCACTCAACACTGATTACTGTCAGACTTTTAAAATCCTTCATCACTTGAATTAAGATTATAATAAGTAAGGGATAACATACATCTTTATTTTGGGATAACAACTGGCTTGATAGATTATTTAGATGTTTAGTGTCAAAATAATTAGACACGAAACACTGATCTGAGTTGAAACATTTGAACGCAAAGCTTCCATGAAGAAATCAGTTGCTAGCAAACGGCAAGTTCAAACTAGACATTTTAGGGACACAGTACAGTCATACCAATTTTCTTACACAACATTTCACCACATAAGTAATTAAGGAAGTAGTATTAGTTTGTTAGTTATCTTATAATCCATTACAGCGTACAAAAAAAAAAATGTCAGCTGCGTTTGTATGAAACAACAGAGCGAGTTCATGATACTAGGATGACAGAATTAAGAAACTGTCCACATAATAATGAATTAAGCTTTAATATTTTATTAGCTAACCAAACGCAAAGCTTCTGCCAAGAAAAATTATCAAGCATATAGCACTGACTTAAGTTGCCCCGAATGAGTCTGAGTTATTAGCTTCTACCAGTTGTTATTGGGGAATAACGTAGCTTGGAATGTCATGACTGACCAATCAGAATCAAGCATTCCCCAGAGCCATGTAATAATTTAATTTAAAGCACAGCCACCACAAATTTTTTTTTACTTAGTTTTTTTGGGCTTTTTATACCTTTTATTGTGATAGGACAGTAGAGAGATGACAGGAAAAGCTGGGAGGAGAGAGGGGAGCGGGATCAGCAGAGGACCTCGAGACGGGATTCGAACTCGGGTCACCGTGAGCGCAGTTGCGCTATATGTCATAACAAGATCATAACATAAATAACATGATAACAAGAAATAGTTTAATAGCTATGATACTGGGTTTGAAATCAAAAGTTTGCATAGTTATGACAGAAAACACTAGTATCTAACAATGCCTTGGAAAAAACAATCTTAAAAAATAAACTTTATGCATAAACCCAAACAGGAAATAAAACAGTTATGGAATAAGCATGTGTCCTATTCTGTGTCCTAAACTCCTGAAACACTGGTGTCTCATTTTAGAGCAGTCAATGCAATCTGTGAAAGAAGTCAATTAAATATGTAAGTGGGGGTGGGTGTGTGAAAAAATGCAGATGTAATCCCCTTTGTAATCACTGGCATTTTTCAAAAGTAACTGTAATTTAATTACACATTTTTAATTACATTTTACATATTAAATTCCGTAATTCCGTAACATGTAACTAGTTACTCCCCAACACTGCAAATAATTTACTCACCTCTTGTCATCCAAGATGTTCATGTCTTTCTGTCTTCAGTCGTTAAGAAATTATAGTTTTTGAGGAAAACATTTCAGGACTTTTCTTCATATAATGGACTTCAATTGTGCCCCTGATTTTGAACTTCCAAAATGTAGTTTAAATGCAGCTTCAAAGGCTCAAAACGATCCCAGCCGAGGAAGAAGGCTTTTATCTAGCGAAACAATCTGTCATTTTTTTCAAAAAATTACAATTTGTATTCTTTTTAAGCACAAAAGCTCGTGTATCACAGGTTCTGGCATGCGCGTTCACAATGTACTATTGAGTCATATGGAAAGGTCACATGGAACTACAGACCCAGTGTTTACAAAGCCAACATGCAAAGACTAAGAAGATGCAACAAAGTCAAACGCTGTTTACAAACAAAAAGGTACAACGTGTGGGACGATTATGAAGTTGTAGGAGAAAATAAGATGGAGTTTTTCCAACATACTCTACCTTTTTTAGCCGGAGTACACAGACGATGAACTTAGACGTGATTCGTAGTAGTGATGGGAAGTTCGGATCATTTTACCGACTCGTTCAGCAAAATGAACAAATCTTTTTTCGAGTCATTTCGTTCATTTTAGCAAAATCAGCGTCACGTGACAGCCCCATAAGATGAACGAACGACTCGAAAAACCTGAAGACTCGAAACAGGTGAACTAATTCCAGTACAGAACCTAATAGGATGTTGAACGAATCAATCCCCGAGACGACTCGTTCTTCGCGAGTCACATTGAAAATTCGTTTAAAATGAACGAATCGTTCAAGAACGACCCGTGGACGCGCATCCGAGAGCCTGTGCTACGCGAGCTTTTGTGCTTAAAAAGTCTACAAATTTGTATTTTTTTAAAAAAGTGATCGATCGTTTCGCTAGATAAGACCCTTAAGATAAGACCCAGAAAGACATGAACATCTTGGATGATAAGGGGGTGGGTAAATTATTTGTAAACTGTCGTTTTGGAAGTGGACTTCTCCTTTAAGTCTTTGTACATCAGAATTTCAGTTTAATTCAATTGTCACTTGCTATTTATCTGCAATTAATTGATTCTACTTTAGTTTTTTTCAGCGTTCAACTCATTACTAAACCTTTTAATAGTTACATAATGCAAGCATTTTGTGTCATAATTCTAATTATGGAGCATAAATCTCATCTAGATGTCCCTGCGACCTGTTTGTGCTCATATCTTTTGCACCTCTGCGCCGTTACAGTGATGTTGTTCTTGTTTGCAGGGTTCCTGTTGTTGGGTTCATCTCAGCCGCTGTATTTCCTGTTGGGTATGCTAATAATGGGCGTGGCTCACGCTGTCGTCACCGTTAAAGGGACACACCTGTCCAGTCACGGCGCGCTCAGCGAATCACCTGCCTGGGCTGACTTTTGGGCCGTCTTCTTTATTGAAGTGAGATGAAATTATTAAACGTTGTGAAAACAGGGAAATCTATTATTACAAAGTGGTAGAATGCACCAAAGAACCGTGATTTTGCCATTTCTGAGTCTTGATACTCCCACAGTGCTTTCTGTTTTGATCTTAATTTCATTTTAGTTTCCATTTTTACTTTGATTCCACGTTTTGGTTCAACAGGAGTTTTTGCATTGATGTTTAAAGCACAATGTGTTTCTCATGCAGTTAATTCTCTGCAACATGAAAATGCAAAAGAATGGAAAGAATTTAGCAGATTAATTCTTCATGAATTAACTTCATGGATTAAAAGGGATTTACTGTAACTTAATTTACAGTTTCCATCCTCTCAAGAATGTAAAAGAGTTATAATGTTGATCATATTACATGGCAACAGTCTGTACGCATGTATACAGTGGGCTGATGATCCAATTTTATATCCAATTGTCATTGCAATTTATGTTAGCACAACTATATGAATGAATTCACATTTTTTTAGAATCAAATTTGTTCGTTTTTGCTTTAATGACAGCAGCACTTGAGCCACGAAATGATTTGAGATGTTCCAAAAGCATCAAAAAGAACATCTGTCCTATATTTTGTTGGAAATTTAAGTTAAATTATTCAATTATATGCTTTTTAATTAAATTATTTACATTATTAAATATTTACATTAATTCTTATAGTATTTACTATTTTTACTATTTAAAAAGTTTAGTATTTTAAGTAAATATTTAAAAATGTATAAATGTTTTAATTAATTGTACTACTGAATTAAATATAAATTAAATATAAATATAACTATTAAATTGTTTAAATAACTTATTTAATTAAAATAGTACATTAAAATATTCAATCATTTAAATTATTTAATTTATTTAAATTAAATTAATAAAATGCAGCTTAAGTTGTTAAATAAATAAAAATGCTGCTTATTGCAATTTACAAAAAGGAATAAATTAATGTGTAAAGTCACATTTGTCAAACAAGATTTAAACTAAAGGATAAAGATAAATATGCCAATCATAAATAAATATATATATATATATATATATATAAGTAAATAGTTTGTAAAAAAAAAAAATTAAATATTAAAATATTTAATAATCTAAATATTTAATTTAAAATATATTTTTTTAATTTTGTATTTAAATTACATTAAATTAAATGATTAAATATCACATTAAATTAAAATGCATGATTTGAGATGTTCCAAAAAGCATCCTGAGCTTTAGTAAAAGCAAGTCCATTCGACCATTTATGCAAAAAGTCACATGATCAATGACACTTATTTACTTACGTTTGATAATTCACCTAGAAATAGTGCACAGTTCTTAATTTTACATCATCTCTTTGTTTTAAATGCTTCAAAAACTGCAAAACAAAAATGAGGAAAGATTTTGATGAAATGTGGTCTCTTTTTTACCCCTGCATGCATCATGTGAAGCTGAGGTTCTTGTCTCTGGCATCTCTCAGGTGTGCGGCTCGTTCTCTGCGGGGGCCGGCATTCAGGCTCACGTGAAGATGCATCACGCTCACACTAATGTGATTGGTCTGGGAGACTCCAGCACCTGGAAAATCCCCTTTCTGTCTCGGTCCGTCTACCTGTTCATCGCGCCGCTGGCCATCCCCATCATCACACCCATCGTCGCCATCGGTGAGGACTTTTAGAGTCAGAGCTTGTCAATGCATCCTAACCGGTTAATAAATTATAAAGCAGCAAGCGATAAATCTTATGTCATCATATTGTGGTGAACTTTTTTATTAAACATCAGAAATGTTCTGTTTAACAGTGATTTTGTTGTTGCACACGCTTCCATTGAGAATATAAAATGACCTTTTTTCTTAGCACGCCACTTTATCATTTACATTTGCATATATTTACATTTGACCTCTTCCGTGAGTGAGTGTATGCACTGATGCCAGCAGCTTCATCATCAACCAAATCTCCAGCATGTTCTCACATTTGTGTTTTTATGCATGTGTTTCAGGTCAGCTAAAGGGTCAATCTCCGTTGCAGATTGTGCGGACCGTCTTGTGTGTGTGTCTGGGTTTCTTTTCCCAGTATTACCTGCTCAGGTGTGTGTCGGGCCTGTCGTGCAGCTCCGCTCTGGTGGTCATGCTCCTGTGCAGAGCCATGTTTTCCCTGCCGTACATACATGTCAACATATTTCAGGTGAGATATACCACCCCAGACAAATGCAAGATGCATTTTGATTTATGATTGTGATATATATTTTCTGGTGGTGCTCCAATATTTTTCATAATATTTTGCATTTGCATGCTTCTATAATTGTTTAGGATATTCAGCCATACACTCTTAAAAATAAAGGTTCCAAAAGTGTGTTTTTGCAATGATGCCATAAAAGAAGCATTAGTGAACAGTTCATAAAAGAACCATTTTGAAGAACATTTTAAAAATCTAAAGAACCTTTTCTGCATTTGAAGGGTTCCATGGCTGTTCAAGGTTCTGATGAGTAAAGAACCTTTATCTTGAAGACAGTAGCACACAATACTAGCCCAACTGTTTTGGTATGTTTAGCTGTTTTTGCATGCTTAGAAAATTCAGTTCAATTATCTTTAGGAAAATATAGTTGTTTTTGCATGCTATGGCTGTTTTTGTATGGTCAGAAAATATTAATTAAATTATTTACTTATATTCAGAACATATACAATATAGTGGTTTTTGGATGCTATAGTTGTTTTGTATGCTCAGAGAATATGAATACATTTATTTATCATAACTTCCTTTAAAAATTATAAAAATATAGTGTTTTTTGCATGCTATAGTTGTTTTGCATGCTCAGAAAATATAAATGTAATTAATTATACCCCTTATCTCCCCAAAATATAAAAATATAGTGGTTTTTGCATGTTATAGTTGTTTTGCATGCTCATAAAATATTAATTGAATTATTTATACCACTTATCTTTACAAAATATAAAAATATAGTGGTTTTTGCATGCTATAGTGGATTTGCATGCTCAGAAAATATTAATGTAATTATTTATACCCCTTATCCTTACAAAATATAAAAAATATAGTGGTTTTTGCATGCTATAGTTGTTTTGCATGCTCAGAAAATATAAATGTAATTATTTATACCCCTTATTTCCCCAAAATATAAAAATATAGTGGTTTTTGCATGCTATAGTTGTTTTGCATGCTCAGAAAATATTAATTGAATTATTTATACCACTTATCTTTACAAAATATAAAAATATAGTGGTTTTTGCATGCTATAGTTGTTTTTGCATGCTCAGAAAATATAAATTTGTAACGCCAAGCCAGCAGAGGGAGCCCTCATCCCAGTACTGCCTGCATGCTCCCTCTGCTGCTTCTACTGTCACTTCCTGTTTGGCAGTATATAAGGACTCACCATGTGCTTGCACCTCGCGAAGTATTGCCAGTTAACCTGCCTTACCGAGCGTTGTACACTTCTCTGTTGGATTACCTGTTGCTGTTTTGCTTTGTTCATGGCTTTCTGAGTTTACGGATCACCCCTGTT
>JAHKKF010517672.1:0-10099 GCA_019740295.1 Labeo calbasu | reverse complement strand
GCTGAAAACATGCCAATTTTCATTAATAATATCTTCATTTGTGTTCTAACGATGAACAAAGGTCTTACAGGTTTGGAATGACATGAGGGTGAGTAATTAAGGACAAAATCTTCATTTTTTCATTTTCCCTTTAATGTCCAAAGTAGTCCATTTGAATTTTCAAATAGCGCATCTTTATCAGAGTCCTAGCCTCACGGGCAGAGCGCAGAAAACTACAGAGATTAAGTTGACAAAGCAAAGATAGAGAGAAAGTGGGAGTATGAAAATGCAGAGGAAAGAGAGGGTAAAAAGCGAGCGATATAATAGCCCCGCCCTCTTTCAAGCTTATATATGTATGAGGGAGCCCTCAGCTGACTGACAGCTCCGCTCGACCAATCAGCTTGCGCCGAACGCGCGAACTACAGGCAGCAATTTGCCTGTCCCCGGGGAGACTGGGTGGAGGGGTGCGCGCACGAGCATGTGTGTATCATTAGGAGCGCGGCACAGACAGCTGGATGGATACGCGCTTCTCCGCTCCTCCTCAGTTCGCGGTGCGCTCAGCATCTTTTCCAACATAACCGTATGGGGAGAGACTCCACATCTCTCACACGCTCAAGTAAAGCTAAAATTCATTTGGATCTAAATCTCGATAATAACCCCGCAAGTCTGGAGCTGGATCCCGCGACTGAGAGGAAAGGAATATATTATGCGTTTCAAACAAGGAATCTCATTCTCTCCGGTAAGCGCGGCTCTCTCACGCTCTCATGACTCATGTGCATCCTGTGTGATGGGAGATTTGAATAGCGGGCCAGTGCGGGGGTCTTAACGCCAAACGTACTGTATGCGCTGAGTGATTATTAGAATCACTTATAAATGTATATTTTATCTTCCGTTTTAATCATTACCATATTTTTGATTAGAAAGCTCTGCGCATTCGCGTAAGAAATGTCGTAATCTCGTACAGAGACTCTACAGGTATCAAGGGGAGGAATAACTGAGAGTCCAATAATGTGATGGAAGGAAATCATTGATTTATGACTCCTCAAGTTACTGAGTAATACAATTATAAGCTATATACGTTTATTCTGTCACCAGTTTGAGAGTATACTAATATCATTTTGAAAAAAGGCTTTGTAAAAGTTATCAATATACTTGTACAATTAATGTTTCATGATCAAAATGGAGAATTTAGGCATTAACTTTCAGCCAACTTGTATTATTCTTGCACACTCATCTGGATGTTTCCCAAACGTTATTTTAACGTTAAAACCAATGCATTATATCTGGACAGTTAGCTTTGTTCATGTACAGTCAACCCTCATAAAATGGTCTTCAAAATCTTGCTGTATCACTGTAAAACTGTGATGGTCATAGATGCTTTCAAGCGCTACAGTGAAATGTAACACAAATATTTTACGCCACAGCTCATATAGCACCTCATTTTAAAAGACATCATTCGTTTCTGCTTTAAAGAAGACCTATGTTATTTTTCAACCTAAAATACAAAAACACGCCATCTACACCTACAACTAAATACAGGTAATGTTTGCTTCCTGTGTAAAAAGGTAAAAGAGGTTGTAATGCAGCAATATAAACCAAACCGGCTATGAACTTGAGTTCCCTCAGCATAGTTCATGTAGTTTTGGAATAGGACACTTAGGGATGTTATAGTAGTACAGTTGTATGTACATTTGGCGTCTCTTCTGGTATGTGGTTGCAAAGTTTGTGTTTTTGGTTTGGAATCCAAATGCAATAATACAGGTTAATGGAAGATAAAAAAAAAAAAGGATGTGTAGCACCACTGATTTATGGTATTTGCTCCTGCCTCATGTGTATGAACAAGGGGTAGAGGGGAGTGTAGAGATGAGAGAGAGAAATCAATAGGGACAATAGAAGAAAAAAAAATTCAAACATGTCTTGAGACAGGACTGAAGAATATGCGACAGAAATAGCTGATATATCTATAGGGATTCTGTCAGCAGTGCTGAAGCGTAATTAATTGCTGTCGTGCGGTGTGTTCGGCAGCAGTGCGGAGCAGGTGAGAGCTGTAGGACTATATAACACACACACTCTATGTCGGCGCCCCGTCAGCGTAGTATCTTAGCTAATTATACTTCACACCAGGCGTTGTGAAGTGACACCATGTTGTGCAATAGGAAACAATGCTGATATATTACAGCACACTGGGGAAAACACACTCATGTAGTCAGGCTCATAACTCTTGAAGTAAACTTGGTTATCTTGTACAGTCTGTGAAGAAAATAGAATCAAAGAAAAGAATAGAAGGGAATAAAGGGAACAAAACAATAGAATGGAATAAACAGAATGGAACAGAATAAAGAGCAAACCTAACAGAACTGAATACAACATAACAGAAAAAGGCAGATGAATTACAACGGAGCAGAAAATAAAATATAACACACTAGCGAATAAACAGAATTAATAAAAACTGAACAAAAGATTATAATAGAATAGAATATTAAATACAGAATAAAAAGAGCAGAGTAGGATACAAGCAAAATGCAGTGTAACAGGGTGAAACGGAACGTGAATTAGAACAGAATATAAATACATAGACTAGAAATACACCAACGGAAAACACAATAGAACTGAATAATCAGAATAAAATACAATTAGACATAGCATAACAGAATAGGCTAAATTAGAAAAGGGCAGAAAATAATATTAGGATTGAGTAGAGTAGAAAAGAATGGAATAGATAAAATGAAACAGAATAGTATAGCATAGAATAGAACAAAACAAATTCAATACTGCAGAGCAGAGGAGAAAATAAAATATAACTTTAGCAAATAAACAAAATAATAGAAAACAATAAGAGTAGAATACATAAAAAACAGAATACAATATATTAAAAACAATAAAACAGAATAAAATAACTAAAAAAGGACAGAATATATAACAGAATAAAAAACAATAGAACTGAACAAGAATAAAAGAGAATTTGACAAGAAGAAGAGAATAGAACAAATTAGAAAAAAGCAGAATGTAAAACAAAACAACAGAACTGAAAAAAAAAAACAATGAGTACAACAGAGGAAATTAAAATGGAACACAATAGAGTACAGCAGAAATTAACAGAATAACATAATGAATAATGTAATTGAACAGAATACAATAAACTGGAAAAATCAGAATAAAGTAGAAGAGAATATATTGAAACGATCTAGAACTGAATAAAATATAGTAGAAAAATAGAGCAGAAAAATAGAACAGAAAAGAATAGAAAGAACTATATAATTAAATAAGAATAAAACAGAATTTGACAAGAAAAGAACAGATAGAATGCAATAGAAAAAATGAACAGAGTAAAACAACATAACACAACTGAATACCACAGAATAGAAAAAAACTGTGAATATAACAAAGGAAATTAAATAGAACACGACAGAATACAGCAGAAAAGAACAGAATAGTGCATAATGAAACAGGACAGAATACAATAAATGTGGAAAATCAGAATAGAGTAGAACTGAATATATTGAAAACAATGACCTAGAACTAAGTAAAATATAGTAGAAAAAACAGTGGAACAGAACAGAATATAGAACAGGATAGAATAGAAAACACAACAGAATTGTATAAGAATAAAACTAAAGTAAGAAAAATCAGAATAGATTAGAATAGAATATATTGAAAATCATGACCTAAAACAGAATAAAATATAGCAGAAAAAACACAGGAACAGAACAGAATAGAAAACACAGTAGAATAGAATACGAATAAAACAGAATTTGACAAGAAGAAGAAAATCAAACGAATTAGAAAAGATCAGAAAATAATATTAGGATTGAGTTGAATAGAATGTAATAAAAAAAAAACAGAACAGAGTAAAACAAAACAACAGAACTAAATACCACAGAACTGGAAAAAGACAATGAATAAAACAAGGGAAATTAAAACAGAACACAATAGAGTACAGCAGAAAACAACAGAATAGAATAATGCATAATGAAATATAACAGAATACAGTAAGTTAGGAAAATCAGAATAGAGTGCAACAGAATATATTGGTAACAATGACATATGACTAAATAAAATATAGTAGAAACAGAGTAGAACAGAATAGAATAGAAAACACAATAGAAGTGAATAAAAATAAAACAGAATTTGACAAGAAGAGAACACAACAAATTAGAAAAGAGCAGAAATTAATATCTGGATTGAGTTGAATAGAATGTACTGTAATAGAAAAAAACAGAACAAGAGTAAAACAGAACAACAGAACTGAATACCACAGAACTGAAACATAATGAATACAACAGAGGAAATTAAAACAGAACACAATAGAGTACAGCAGAAAAGAACAGAATATAATAATGCATAATGAAATATAACAGAATACAATAAATTAGGAAAATCAAAATAGAGCAGAACAGAATATATTGAAAACAATGACCTAGAACTGAATAGAGTAGAACAGAATAGAAAACACAATAGAGTTGAGTAGAAATAAAACAGAATTTAACAAGAAGAAGAGAATAGAACAAATTAGGATTGAGTAGAATAGAATGTAGTATAAATAAAACAGAGTAAAACAAAACAAAAGAATTGAATACCACAGAACTGAAAAATAAAACTAATGAACAGAGGAAATTTAAACAGAACACAGTAGAGTCCAATGGAAAAGAACAGAATAGAATAATGCATAATGAAATAGAACAGAACACAATAAATTAGAACAATCAGAATAGAGTAGAACAAAATAGAAAACACTGAAAACAATGACCTAGAACTAAATAAAATATAGTTGAAAAATTGAATAAAAAAGAACAGAGTAGAAAACACAATAAGAATAAGAATAAAACAGAATTTGAAATTAAAAACTGAGTAGAATAGAATGTAATAGAAAAGCACATAACAGAGTAAAACAAAACAACAGAGTACCACAGAACTTACAAAAAACAGTGAATATAACAGAGGAAATTAAAATAGAATACAATAGAATACAGCAGAAAAGAAGGGAAACATGCATAATGATTCTATTAATAGAACGAATACAATAAAATAGGAAAATACGAAGAGTAGAACAGAATATATTGAAAACAATGACCTAGAACTGAATAAACTATAGTAGAAAAATAAAGTAGAACAGAATAGAATTGAACACAGCAGAACAGAAAATAGAACACTAAAAAACAAAACACAACAGAATTTATAAGAAAACACTACAGAACAGAACCAAAGCCTAGATTGTACAACCATTGCCACCAATCTCTATGACGCTTTTGAGAAACACAACTCAGATCAGAACAGAAGTAAACATGACACAACAGAATTAAAAAAAAACAGCAAAAAATAATAATAGAATTGAGTAGAATAGAATACATACAACAGAACAATAGAAAAAAACTCTATTTTCCAAATCTCAACCACGTGTATCCACAGCGTGATGACTAGTTTTACATTTGACTGGTGTTATACTGGAAAAATCAACTTATAGAGATGATTAACTTCAATTCAAAGCCTGAAAGCGAAAGAAAATTTTAGCTACAGAATCTGTAAATGAATTAAAACCAGAGCAGAAGGTGAAACGAAAAACCTCTTTGTTTCAACAGCTAATATTTCTGCTATTGAAGTGGACCTGAAACCACGCAGGTGGACTCAAGTGGTCAAGGGCTAAACGTCGAATCCATTAACTTCACCGTCACAAGAGCCCGCCACTGCCGTGTTTTAAGTATTCTGCCTGGCGCACGTTTTTCGCTCTTGCTTTCAGTCACCACGCGGTATGAAACAAAACCTGAGCAGCCCCCTCAGATCCACTCCACTCCCTAAACACAAACCAGAGGGGAAGGCGCTTCGAAGTCTGCGTTACGCCATCGTAATGTGACAAGGTGTCGCCTCCAATTCGTGATGTCCCCCCGCACGCGCTTCACTAGGAGCGATGCCCTCCTGCCGAAGTACGGCAAGATTTCTACTCATTCCAGCCTTGTGAATAAAACATAGCGCAGCAGAGCCACTTTATGTGGTGTCTGTACCATTAGACGAGTGGATGGAAAGGAGAGTGTGTGTGTGTGTCTGTGTGTGTTAGTTTCATGAGTACTTTCTCTAAAGAAGGCAAACCATAAATATTTCAGGTAAAGTGGTTGGACTCTTGACTCTAGGAAAGGAGAGGTTGTCAACGAAAAGTTGTGATTAATGCAGACAGACAGAGGAACTGCTGCTGGTGCTGTTCAGACAAAACTCGCTACAAACTTCCACTGAAAACTGTGCTAAACGCAAACAACGTCTTTGACAGGTATCCCTTGGCCAATCACCACATACTTCATGTTTAAAATATAGTTGGATTTTGGAAATTTCACTGTGGGAATGGCAACCCAGCATGCATCACTCCACTTGTCTGTATTTGTTTGGCATTTCCAACATTACAGCCAGCATTGGCTTCTTTTAGAACAGTTGTTGTTGGGGACGAACAAATTAGCTGCCCATAATTCTGTCAGTTAATTTATATGTTTTGTTCAGAAAATGTGTTAACTAAAATAAAAACTAAAACTAATAAGAATTAATTAATTAAGCTAAAATAAAATAAGACACATGTTACTTTACAAACTTAAACTAGAAGGAAAATTTGAAATGCTACCTTGGCAACTAATTGAATGAATTATGTCAATATGTCACAATTAAAAATTTCTTAAACACATTTATAATACTTTTTGAATAAGATGCTGTCACTGTTCCAAGTTAAAATCAAGACTCTGCTTCACACACTGTTGTCTGCCAAGCAGATTGATACTCTCAGTGAAACATCCCAATGAAACACCACATGTCCAATCACATTAGACAAGCAGCATTAACTGCTGTATAAGCCACAATTAAAGTGATAGTTCACACAAAAATAAAAATTACCCTTTGATTTACTCACCATCAAGCACGAATACAGTCAGAGTTATATATAAAAAAATCTCCTGGCTCTTCTAAACTTTATAATGGCAGTGAATGGCTGCTGAGATTTTGAAGTCCAATAAAGTGCATCCATCTATCATAAAAGTACTCCACACAGCTTCTGAAGTGAATCGATGTGTTTGTGTAAGAAAAATATCCACATTTAAAACTTACAAGGTTCATACAAGGTGCTTAAAGTGCTTGAAGTACATGAAATTTAAGGCCCGGAAAACCCCCTGAAAATAGCAATATTCCTGAAGAGGTACTTGAAAAGTGCTGGAATTATTGAAATACAATGCATCAAACAAGTGTTTAATTTTGTCAATAAGCATGTAGCTTTTGAAGCAAAGTTCACGCAATTCAAAAAACATCATACCTTTTTCGCTTATTTCAGTTAATATCAGAAAACAAATCGAGCTAAGCAGTAGTACTGACAGCGAAGTGTAAACATGGCTGAAGATGTGAAAAGTGGACCAGATGAAGCAAATCAATTAAGTCATTTATGCTGGATTGATTCAAACTCGTGACTTTGGTCATTCATTTCAAGTGATTCACCAGCAAAAACCAGATCAAATGGAAAGAGCCATTCATTTTCAAATTTCCCCATCACTTGTAACAATTTAAAAAAAATCACGTAGTGATGGGTGAAACTCTGAATCCGTTAAACTATTGCGTCGCAAAATGATTCCCTATTTTGAAGAGCTCCAATCAGATTGCATATCGCAAATCATTTGTTTCAGATCGGGACTTCAAATCACATATCGCAAATCATTTGATTTAGATCAGAGCTTCTCATATCGCAAATGATTTCATTTAGGTCGGGACTTCGGAGCGTGTGTCGCAAATCATTTGGTTTAGATCTGAATGTGTTAATGATTGACTTAGCGAATTGAATGATTCAAATTGGATGGCGAATCAATTGATTTAGATTGTGAATTCAGTGCGGGTTCGTGAATCATTTGTTTCATATCAGGATTTCTGAGCTATTTTGCTTTTTTTTCTGATCTTTTTTTAAAAAGTAGAAAACATCAAACCATTAATGCAGTACAGTTACAAAAACAACAACAAAAAAAGAATGAATGGAAGTATACACAAATCCAATTATATAGTAAAAGTCATATATTTTGTAATATTTTAGTAGTAATACTTTGCATGTGGTTCACTTTGTTTTTGCCATTTTTCATTAGTATATTATTTATCTATTTCTCTTTTTTAGAATTTGAAATGGAAGACATTGTTTGTTAAGTGAGATCTCTGATTGAAGTCTATTAAAATCAAAAGAGTAGGGCTTGAAAGTCCTTGAAAGTCCTGGAATTACATTTTACAGTATCTGTATGATCCCTGTTATAAACAGTAATCTCTAGCTTCCGCTAACTGTTGCACACGCTCTCCACCTCGCTTTTGTTTTTGTAACTTCTACGTCTACGTCCTACGTCATCCGCTGGAACGCCACTCTTGTGTACAGTTTATAAAGTTTTAAATATAGATATTTTCAGAAGGCCTTTATTAAGCCCCAAAGCCGTGTGGAGTAATTTTAATGATAGATGGATGTACTTTATTGGACTTTAAAATCTCAACACCCATTCACTGCCATTATAAAGCTTGAAAGAGCTTTTAATATAGCTATGATTGTATTCACCTGCAACAAGGAAGTCAAATAAACCTAGGATGGCTTGAAGGTGAGTGAATCATGGGGTAATTTTCATTTTTGGGTACATCTGTACATTCGTGTGCATGTGTCAACCCATGATGCAAGTGAATTGAGCAGAAATAGTCTGCCCCTTTGACCCTTTCCAGCATTCAGCTATAGAAGCACTCTCTACTATTTCACATAATGAAGTGAGCACAACACTCATGAACTGCAGCTGAGGGCTCTCCTAGTTAAGAAGGACACATACATAAATCAAATTAGCGTGTGTGGGCATCTTTAGAGCAAAGATCTTAAAAGAAAATAGACAGAAATGGGAAAGATGGAGAGAGTAAGGTGTGGAGAGGTGTGTGTATCACTAGTTGTTCAGCTCAGTGCATCCATGTTGTGCATGTCATAGAGACAAAGAGCATGTTCTCTGCAGTTAATGGCAGTTTATTATCTGTTAAATAAATCAGCTATTTGAGATAAACAGCTGTTGAAGCTGATTTAAATCATAAGACACACATTTGGCAATTTAAGCTGTTATATATATGGATAAAACTAATATGCAATATCAAAATTTCATCATTAGAACTTCATTCATTTAAAAGTTTAGACATTTATATTAAGAAATGTATTTAATTCCTACACACACACATACATATATATTAAGAATTTAATTTAATATATCTATTTATTTTTTCTACACAGAACTGATGAGTTATGCCTTTTTTTATCAGTTATTTTATAAACTGATTCATTAAAACAAATCAGACTTGCTAACACTGTCTACAGTATATTGTCTACGAATATAAGAGACATAAAAATTTGTGGAGAGCACATCTAATAATTGACATCTCCCTTGGCTGTAAAACCACGCAATACAGTGTAACATGAAAACAGTGATGTTTTTGCCATTATACTAATTGCTTGTTATTGGAAAACAAGCTTTTAGTTAGTCTCTCCTCAACACGACAACACCATCTAATTCGCTTACATCAGACAGTAAGCAGCTTCAGAAATAAGTTTACAACCTCATAATTTGTGCGGTCGTTAGGATGAATGGTGATCTTTGCACAATCCTGGCAAAAAAAGCAGACTACAGGACCAAACAGATGGCTATGCAAGGAGAAAGGAGAAAAAAATGCTCCCACCTGCTTGTGTTGACTCACTGCCATAGTCGGACTAACATAAGCACACTGTCCTACAGGAGTTCTTTTGCAAACCTGCTCCTATAGTGATACTGACAGCTTCATCTAGCACAGGCAGGCAGTGCTTTCTGTCCTCAAGGTTGCAAGCCAATCATAATTTCAACATATGGACTCAGATCTAGCAAACATACACTGAGATGTTCTATGTAAGCACCCAATTTTTATATTTATAGTAGGGCTGTCAATCGATATCATTGAACATAAACCTTATCGCGAACCACACAGTCCACAGAAATCCATTTTGTAATTTAGTTATCAATCTGTCCAAAACAGACTTGGAGTTCTGTATTTTTAAGAAGCCCTGTCAATTTGACTAAAAACTGATTTATATTAAAGGATTAGTTCACTTACAGAATAAAAATTTCCTGGTAATTTACTC
>JAHKKF010517671.1:12326-25456 GCA_019740295.1 Labeo calbasu | reverse complement strand
AAGATTGAAGGGTTTTTTTTGGGGGGGGGGGGGGGGGATTATAGACATTAATACTTTTATTTAGCAAAGATGATCAAAAGTGATAATAAAGACATTTATAATGTTACAAAATATTTTTATTTCAGATAAATCCTTTCGATTCATCAAAGAAAACTCAAATAATTTTTATTCAACTGTTTTCAACATAATAACAATCATAATAATAAATGTTTTTGGAGCAGCAAATCAGAATATTAGAATTTCTGAAGCATCATGTGACTGGAGTAATGATACTAAAAATTCAGCTTTGAAATCGCAGGAATAAATTACTTTTTAAAATATATTAAAATAGAAAACAGTTATTTTAAATAGCAAAAACATTTCAAAATGTTACTGTTTTAGCTGTACTTCAGATCAAATAAATGCAGGCTTGGTGAGTAGAATAGACGCCTTTAAAAAAAAACAAAAAAATCTTACTGGTCAAAAACTTTTGAACGGTAGTGTAAATGGCAAAAAAAAAAAAGGACGAATAGGAAAAATGTAAAATCTTTTAAAATCTGAAATTATTATTGATGAGAACAAAGCTGGTCTGCACTTAAAACCCTCTTAAAATAAAATTACATAATCTCTTTGAGCTCAAGCACATTCTAAGTAATGATTTAAATATCTATGACATATTTTTATTTGCACGAGACTTTTCCTTACGGTACAGTTTCAAATACAAGACTGTTATGTTTCTCACCGGCACAGGTAAGATGACCTCAGGGTTTCCAGCAAGGTCAGCAATGTGACGATACAGAGGAACACCTTTCTCTGCAGCTCCTGCCTTACACACAGCCAGCGACACACCCAGGATGGCATTGGCACCAAATTTAGCTGATGTTCAAAACAGACACATTCATTAATGGAAACACATATTTGCATTACTTAAATTTGGGAAACTATCACTTTTGTGTTTGTATTTGCCTATTTTCAAATGTACACTACCTTTTAAAAGTTTAGAGTGTGTAATCATTTTTTGAAAGAAGTTTTATACACTCACCAGGGCATTAAAAAAAAACACCTTTACTGTCACTTTTGATCATTTTAATGCATCCTTGCTGATTAAAAGTATTAATTCCTTTAAAAAAAATCTTACAGGCTATATGTAATTTAAATGCATAATTAGGTGTCAGAAACTTAAAAAAGGAGAACAACTAAGGGGAAAGGGGTTAAGGGGAAACAATTTTAATGCAAAGGACAACTGTTGTGCTATTATTAAATGCGTAAACGTAAATATTATGATTTACACTTGTTATCAGTTCCGTCCAGTTCCAGCATGAACTGATCAATCTTTTCTTGCTCAACTACAGGAATTCCCTATGTGATAGAGAGAAAGAAAACAAGACAGACAAAAAAATAATTAACAACCTCACAAACATAGTTACTACACTGGTTTTCTTCAGTATAAAATTCTAAAATGCTCACCTGGCTGATCAGGGCAGGTGCAATAGTTTGGTTCACATGCTCGACAGCCTTTGATACACCTACATTACACAGAAAAAGATGGAAGATATGAGAAATATTCTACAGGTATGAGCACAAGTTATTGTGGATTGAATGGTGCTGCAATTAGACACATGCATCTCTACATTCCCTTGCTTGGTTTGTGCCACAAAGCTGTTTTTTTTTTTTAAATCTGACAACGTCAGCCAAGCGAAAGCCATAAATCCGATTTAATCCATGCAAAACATTGTGCACTAAATAATACTGAAGTACCACAGTAAAGATTCTTGCATTATTTATTGATCTGAATCACATGCACAAGCATTTCAGATTTTATATAATTATTTCATAATACATAATTCGACACTGGATTGAATATGTCGTGCAAATTCAGATGCATCAAACCAAAAAAAAAAAAAAAAACTTCTCACTAATTCACTAGGGTACCTGTTAACACAAGGTTGAACCCAGTTATTAATCAGTACATTTAATAAGTCCTTCTTTCCAGTCTAATAGGAAAAAAAACAGAGCTGGGAAAGAGAAACAGTACTTTGTGTTCAGTAAACAAATCTAGCTCGACAGGTCTT
Source organism: Labeo calbasu (assembly GCA_019740295.1). Taxonomy (NCBI): domain Eukaryota; kingdom Metazoa; phylum Chordata; class Actinopteri; order Cypriniformes; family Cyprinidae; genus Labeo; species Labeo calbasu. The sequence continues at coordinate 23,405 of JAHKKF010517671.1, read as the reverse complement.
GGTTATTTCCAAAACAATTAACAATAAATTCTGTAAAATCTGATGAAATGTGATTTCTAATTTTATTCAAGTTACCTTTGCCCAGGTAACGTGACTTATCGTTGTCTCGCAGCTCCAGTGCTTCATAGATTCCAGTAGACGCTCCACTAGGGACAGCAGCTCGAAACAGACCTGTTTCAGAACCAGTAGATTCTTAATTCTGCTTATAATGTCAGTACACTAAACCATCCTGGTTTAGTTTTCAATTTACATCAAGGGGAATTACCTTTCTCTGTGTAGAGGTCCACCTCCACAGTGGGGTTGCCCCTAGAATCGAAAATCTCACGGGCATGTATCTTCAGGATAGACATGTTTCTTAAAAAATAAATAAATAAAAGATCAAATTAGAAGGTAAAGAAGTCAGCTTCTGTTGAAATGTGTATCTCCGCATATCGAACCACACATCTAAAGGAGATTTCAAGGAAACCTGAGAGCACCATCTGCCTTACTGTAATACTACTGACCCACAGGGTCACTTTGTCAAATCCTCTTTCCTGCTATTAGGCCTAATCATTATTGAAGGGAAACATCTGCATGAATAAATCAACATCTCTTTCAAGCAAATACATGGTTAATAGCTTGCACACTGAATATGGAAGATTGGGCTATCCCTGGGGCATCATGAGAAGCTCTAGGTCTAATTAGATTAGCAGCTGTCACACTTTGGTCATTATGCTGCCAACAGAAAACTAAAAGCTTAGTGGAATGGTCTAGAAGTTTTTGCATATACATAATACAAGCATCAACAATATTATTTGTTCAACTGTACAGTATTATGAATGCAAATGGCGAGTCTCAAAACAATTTCCTTCCTGGAATCGGATTTCTTTCTCGTATAGTTTGTTCTGCAAATATTTAATCCCATTACAGTGTGTGAATATGAGTGGGCGTGATGGAAAGCACGACTCATCACGGTCTTCAATGTCACGTGTTTATTCATGATGACTCTCACCTAGCATTTTTATTAGCGAGACACTCGAGATGGAGAACTTAATACGTAATGTCTAAATATTTGAATATTAGCCTACTGAGATTTCCTGGGGCAAACGAAAAAGTCTGATTAAAATATAAACCAAATGTAATTTTCGCTAGAAGATGGTCACAGTTAAGCGGATATTTGAAAGTCCATAATACAATGCTTCTTACCTCAGCGATAGCGTATAATTAAAAGACAAGATGAAGAAATCAAGCTTTCATTCAAGTTCACACTCACTGCCAGCGGCTCTGGTTTAACGAGCTCAGCGTATGCCTGCTCTCAGAGAAAGCTCACCCATAGGGGGAGATCATAGAAAAGACTAGTTGGGTAGAATGGCAGTTGTCCTGACACGTGGGTGCGGAAATGGGCGGAGCTTCGCGGCGGAGAAGTTGTCGGATATATATTTTTTATTGTAACTCTTCTTTTTTAAGACCTCACTGTATATTTAAAATTTTATGGATAATAAATTTTCGTTCAGGAGTAAATTATTATTTAGCTCGCTACTGAAGGAGCTAGCGTTATCACGTGATGCCTGTTACCTTTCTCAACGCTGCTTAAGCTTGACTAATCAAAGTCGTTGACGATTACGAGATTAATAAATTATAAAATGTCATTTATTGGCGATTGCTTTTAATTCGTTTCATTTAGATGACAGGTTAAATTTCTGTAATTAATAGAATTACTGCTGTATAATCGATTATACTTAGTAATAGACATTTAGAAATGTCTACAATAAGATAAAAAACTGTCTGAAATTTGAATGCAGTTGAATGGAGGATTCGGCTTTCTGAGCAGCCATGCGCTCCCTTGAGGAAGAAACTTATGTCTCATAGGAAGCGGTGATTATCTAGTAATATTTTCCACTAAGTGGGGGGAAATACTGTGATATAGTTTTAGTGTTTTCTCCAGCAATAATAATAAATCTGATTAGATGCCATGGTTCGATATAGATCATTTATTTTAAATAATTTGAATTTTAAGAGCTAAGACTTAAAGCCCCGGTCTTACGATTTTGTATAAACTATATAGAAGCAATATAGTTTGTACTTATGTTAGTACTTATGACACATAGAATGGCAAGAGGTGATGCACAGTCCTACTGACCCAATCTGTTGCTGAAAGCACTGTAAATAATATCTCAAATTCAAAATCTAAGATTGTTAAATCATTAACCTGCCATATTCTTGCCTGTGGGGAGAATGTGATGCAACAACAAGTGGCACAATAGAGTGTTTGTGTGCTGGAGAATCCTGGCAACTCATTCCCTTAGGCCAGTAATCCCTCAGGTCATTGCCCCCACCCTCCCTCTTCCATTCCCTCTTTTTATCCCGCTCTTATTCCACCTTTCCTCTCACACACTCATACATTCTCTGTCCAACTATTCTTTTACTTACTCTTTGTAGAATTCTCAAACCAGCCGTGTTAGTTTAGATCAGTTTTACACACAGGTGCATATTTTCCCTCATGCATGGTTTGTTTTGTAGAAACGGTTGATGTTTTGTTGCTTCTTTCAGGTACAGGTTTCTCAGGAGGCCTTCCTGACAGCCAGCTGATCCCCGTGTTCCTCCATCCTCAAGCCTCACAAATAAGACCTCAGGGATCTCATTAGCAATCCACACAGGTTTGTGGATGTAGTGAGGCATTGACCTGTTGCCTGGGTTACAATGCAGTCCCCGTGTCCCAGCATAAACTCCTGCTAGAGTTGGAACTCTCAGATCCTTTGTTCACTGCACAAAGATGCATATTCTAAATTTTGATTATTGACTGCACAAGTAGCTGCACAAATAATTATTAAATGCCGCAAATAGGCTTTAAAAACCACAGAGCCCCATAAATACAGTACGGTTTTAGTTTAAAGAATTATGTGCATCAAACAGACATATATCTCTCTCTATATATATATCTATCTGTCTGTCTATCTATCTATGTATTTTGAAATATAGATAGATAATATAGATAATTTTGAAATGTTTTACTATTTAAATGAACTGTTTTCTATTTTAATATATGTTTAAATGTAATTTATTCCTGTGATTTTAGCATCATTACTTCAGTCACATGATCCTTCAAAAATCATTCTAATAATCTGATTTGCTGCTCAACAAAACATTTATTATTGTTATTATCATTATTATTATGTTGAAAACAGCTGTTTTAGATTTTTAAGGTTTCTTTGATGAATAGAAAGTTCAGAAGAACAGCATTTATCTGAAATCGAATTCTTTTGTAACATTATAAATGTCTTTATCATCACTTTTAATCAATTTAAAGCATCCTTGCTAAATAAAATTATTAATTTCTATAATCCCCCCCAACTGAAATAATATTATATCTCTGTTAACTTCTTCCCCCCAACTCCCAAAAAATAAATAAATTAGAAATCATATTAAAATCATTTCTGAAGGATCATGTGACACTGAAGATTAATGATGCTGAAAATTTAGATTTGATCACAGAAACAAATTACATTTTAAAATATATTCAAATAGAAAGCAGTTATTTTAAACAGTAAAAATATTTCACTTTATTACTGATTTTGCTGTATTTTCAATCAAATAAATGCAGGCTTGGAGAGCAGAACAGACTTCTTTAAAAACATTAAAAATCTTACTGTTCAAAAACTTTTGACTTGTAAAAAATTCTGCAGATTCATGGTCAGGAAAGACATGAATTGACCTGTTTTACCTGCTCTTTTTGAAGAAGCCCATGCAAGCGATTCCACCGAACCCTGAAACCTGTTTAGTAGGCCTGTCCTGAACAGACCTTTAGCACAAGTAGTTCATTGTCCCAATGAAACCTTAAATATACCTCTAAATGCTAAAAGCTCAATTTAATAGCATTTTTATGACAGCACAGGGAGTGGATCCTTATTTTTATGGTCAACCATCCAGTGACAAAGCGCCCTTTTCTCTGTATATACCAGATTTAAGTTCAAATGTTTCGGTTGGGGAGACTTCTTAATTTCTCTTCATCTTTAAGTTATAAAAATGATCACAAGCTCACATATGTAAAGTCAATCTAAATGTAATAAACAAATAGTTTAAATCTATTAAAAAAGACAATCATTGATAATCTTGCATAATCATTGTTAAAAAAAATATTTATCTAACATGTTTTCTGATTATGTCTTTTGAGACTATTAATTTTTTTTACAGGCAAATAAGTGAATAATGTAAAAAGCATAGTAATCAGTCAGGCCTCCAGTTTAATTTCTGCTGTTTTCATATTGTCTGTTTAATGCCCCAGTGGAGTTTATTATCAGTGTAAACAATGTAAATGATCATAGGGGCGTACAGAGGACACATTTACTACTCGCTGAATGTCTTTTTTACAGCTCTAATCTAATGATGAGCACTGGAAATGAGAGTAACACTGAATAAAGAGGAGAGGAGGCTTATTCTTGTCTGTTGCCCTAAAGTCTGACCCAGAACAAGAGAGACGGAGGATGGGGCGTGGTCTTTTTGAAGGTTAAAAGCTTGTCTCATTTGTGTACTCAGAAACCCAGAGGCACTTCCACACTAAACTAACCAATCACAGAACACAAGACACACCTGCTCTTAGAAGGCGGCCGGGGATTGGCCCCAGCGTAAAAATGACACCTGGGCAGGGCTCCAAGGTATACCTGAAAACCTAGATGTTTTGTAGGAACAGTTTCTTCGCTTCAGGAGCTTTAGGAGATTGTGTTTCTTCTCGTGCTCGAGACTCCATTACTATTGTCTGTACGTCTTCACCAGGTACCTTCAGACCGGTTCAAGAGGTTTGGCCTAGCGTGGAATGAGCAGTCATACCTTTAACAAGTGGAAGGAGCAGGAAGTGATCTTCCTCAGCTGAAGCGACGCTGCGACACAATGGCATCTCTTGTCCGGGACTCTGAATGACGGCAACAGGAATTCATAGGGTAACTAATAGTTATCTTTTTATTTGAATAGTAAATAATTCATTAATTGCAAAAAAGTTTTTAAATGCATCTTGGTTAATATGCACAACAGTAAATACTAATAGTAAATATTCAAAAAGACAATGAGATGGGAAAAATGTATATACAGTATTTTATTTTAGATAAACAAAATCTTCCTTTCACTTCTTAGGGTAAAAATAAAGCGTGATGTTTTGTATGAAATATGAATAATTAAGATTTGTGAAACGTAAAGGATTATGAGTGCCCAGCATGTTAGCTTTCACTTCCGTAATGTGTCAAACCAGTTTGATCAGTTTAAAACAAAGGGTATGAAGTAGAAAATGTAAAGCATTAACTTACATTATGTTCAATATATTAACAAAAGCATTTAATGTTATAATATAAATGTGTTTTTTTTTTTTACAAATTAAACATAAATTAGACTTGTTACATTTATTTAGAAATTTCAATAATTGATTGACACTTAGACACACGCTTATAAAATCTAATCACTGATACAGTTTACATACAAGATACTATTTTTACTTTCTTAACCTTAAATTATTCTAAAAAAAAGGTATAAGGAAGAGAAAAAAAATGGCCTTAATTGATTGACTTTTTAATTTTACTCTGAGCTTTGACTTTAAACAACACCAGAGCCAAAATGTAAAAACTCACCTAGCTTGGTTTCAGTAGTAATGAGTTATCTAATCAAATCTTATCTAATCTATTGTATAGGTTATGGGTCAGTCAGGTGCACACTCAGGTATAGGTGACAAAGATCAGCCATTTTGATTAGCATGACTAAGCGTTTCCTTACCACCTGTGTTGTGTGGCTGTAATGGGATTTGGAGGCTGCAGACGCGATTTTGTTTTGATGAAGGTGCAACCAATTAGTCAAACTCTCCCAGGTCGAGGAGGCGTCTCAAAGGTCATGGTTTCCAAGGATGCAGGCCCGGGCATACACCTAAAAAATAAAAAACTTTAAAAAACTGGTGTTACGATTTCTGATGTTTTTGTTCTTTCTAATAATAGATGTTAAGAAAATGAGTAATTGCATTGTGAAACTGGAAGTGGTCCAGTCCAAATGAACATAAGCACAGTAATACGTTTACATCAAAAGCCTTTGAGGTCTGTTACAAGATAAGCTGCGTTTAAAGGAAATATATAAAGCTATAAACAAATCAGGCCAGTCAGGAAAATAGATAATCATTAACAAACATCTTATAATATCTTGCTAAAGTACAATAACTCTCATTTTAGTGATAGACACAATCGGCTCCACTTAGTTTTGTGCTGAACTGAAAATCAACAGGGCAAACACCGGATGCCCATCTCCATCTTACAAGGCAGTTTTGGATGTTTTATCTTCTCTAATACTGCCTGGTAATGATGCAGATGGTCCTCCACAAGCATCGTTGAAAGTGCTTTGCATCTGGGTGTGGATTATGCAAATACACGCACATACAAATACACAAAGGAAAATATGCTGTATTGTTTGACTGGATCATTTGAATGCTATCATCCCGAAGACGTTCATTCATTGTCTCTAGGGTGCATCTTACCCGACAGTGCTTGGCTGTTCACTGACGTTCTAACACTGTCTGGTAACGATGCATTCTGTAGGCTTACTGACCATGACTTCAACACAAAATGAGCATATCAAATGCTTAATAGTATGGGATGTAGCATAGTTTGACTTTTGAAATGTTCTTTAATAAATCAAGTTAATGATTTAACTGGATCAGACTGCTTGATGAGTGTAATTCAAAGAAGAGGTATGAATAGATCCTCTCACTTAGCCAACTGCAGAGCTCTGAACCCCACCCTGTTATGTCCAAATGCCTTCATGAATGTCACAAAAGTAATTCCTCCATACTCACACACCCTCTAATGTGTAATGTGCCATTCAGCGATCAGTTCATCCTCCTTTTTTTGCGTCTTATTGTGTGGATGACACCTGAGATCTGTGTGACAAACACTAATTGAACTGCACCTACGCAGTTCACCTTTCCTGTTCGCTGCGCTGAAGAGGAAGTAATGCCAGTCAGTAAAATATTAAAAATAATTAAGGTTGATTTTGTGTGTGTGTGTATGTGTGAAACCTGTTTTAATTTTTTTCCAGGTCATTGTGTATTCTACAATGGAATGCGCAAAGAAAAGACAAGCTTTTTAATGTGATTTAAACAAGTAAATGAAAATGTGTATGACAAATTAGTTTCTATGGTTTTCTGAATGCGAATAAGGAAATAAGGTAATTTTCTGCTCATTAAGTAATTTCAGGGGTGTGTTGTTTACTCAGACATTAAAATTCTATCATCTTTTACTCATCATCATGTCGTTCCAAAGCTGTTTGAGACAAACAAACACAGATATTTTGAAGAATATTTTAGCTGTTTTTGTCTGTATAAAAACATAAACTTACCAAGGTGTCTTAAAATCTATTTGGGTGCTGATGCTTAATTCTGACAATGAGTCTTTGAATCTCTGCTTGCACTTTATCCTTTACTAATAGACTCTCTAAACTGTTTCCTTCGAGGTTTTTCTCCTAAAACAATAATCTTAATTCTGTCTTCTTTTTGTCTGCTTTCATCTCTTCTACAGTCACATGACATCAGACCCTTTCTTCTGCTTCTCTGCTGCAGTAAAATCCTCTGATTTGTGTCTTACCAGGCAAGTTTAGATGTTGATACTGTGTCTAATACTGCCTGGTAATGCCATCAATCACAAGGAATTTGATCACCATTTTTCCTTTTCTCTCCGTACCTACACTGACACAGTGGAACAGTTTTTCATTTCATTTCATTACTTTTTTAAGATTGTTTGGAGTTTTATTTAAAAAAAAAAAAGTCTTAGCATTAAACATGCTGCATCTAATTTTCTTAAACATGTATTAAAGAATATGGTTCTGACTGTTCTTTGTTATATTGTTTGCTTATTTTGCTTAATTGGACACTACATGTAAATGTTTTTTGTGTATTTTGCTTAGTAAACACAATAAAATGAATTAAAATTAAATATGCATTTGACTTTGTGTGTTAATTTGTAAATAAAAGACAGAATTGACACTTTTTGACCAATTGCAATATGCAACACTTTTTTTGTGATTGTTGAGTAAGGACTATTAGACATAATTGAAATTACATAATCAAATTTGTGTGGCAGGTATCATTTTATTTATTAACAGATTAAATAATTATATTTTTGTCCGAGCAGACTGCTTTGTCTTTTCACAGTGCCTTTTAAGCAACGTTTATTTTCCACAAAAACATACAGAGCAATAGATAGCCAGTACAATATTTTAGAACAGAGCAAAAGATATATATATATGTGTGTGTGTGTGTGTATGTGTGTTTACTTAGCTATCTAAATGGCGGCATTGCATAGACTTCTGTTTTTAAAACAAATAAATAAATAAAATCTTTGTTTACTTTATTTTTATACCAGTTTTACAAATGAGTACGTCTTTTGAAGATTGCGTCAGGTCACTTGCTCACTTTTGGGTACAAATTGTGCCCAAAATATGGTACACATAAAATAGTGCGAGTGGATGTACAGTATAAACTCAGACCAGACGGCATGATTTATCATCCAGTCCACTAGATGGCAGCACTTACGTCGTGTGGTCTTGACGATTTGTAATAACGAATAAACCGAACTGGGCTACTACTTCCTTATCACGCTTTGCGACATCATTTGAAAATAAAGAATAATACCTTCTATTAAAATCATATTTGTTGACCAACAGACATGGCTGGAATTCCACCGGATTCTTGGCAACCCCCCACAGTATCTCTGGACACAACGTAAGTGTCAGTATAGACATTAGTAATAGACTTGTGAATGAATGAGTCACGTCTTGAAAGCACACGAGTAACGTTGAAGCTGTGATCATTGCTTTACTTGTTTTATTATTTAAAACGTAAAGAGTTACCGCATGTTTGTTTAAAAAAAAGTTAAAGATCTAATCACGTTGGTCAGTTGTACTGGTTAGATTGTTTTTAGATCACAGTGGGTACTGTGATACCCAACTCATTCGGTTCTTTCGAACCGTTTCAAAAATCACTCGTTCAATGATTCTTTTACGTTGTGACGTAATTACGGCGTCCCGTATTTAATTAAATTAAAAACTACTGTCAATTATAACTTGTAAATCCGGAAGATGTTGCATGCTCTTACACACAGAAGCAAAATTCAATGCAGTGTGTTGTGAATTTCTATATTCTCCATGGCAAGTGCTACATTCACAAACAAACATTTGCAAAATGTAACTTAGTAGAATTTGAGTTAGTGAAAGAGTCCTTAATGCTTATTTTTGCAACACTGCAAAAATAATACTTTTTTTTTTGTATTTTTGTCTTATTTTCTAGTATAAATATCTAAAAATTCTTGAATCAAGATGCATTTACTTGACAAGTAAAATGACTTAAAATATTATTTTGTTTTCTAAACAAATTATCTAAATTCTGTTAGTTTTTGCTTAAAGCAAGCAAAAATATATGCCAATGAGGCAAGAAAAATAATCTTGTTTAGCCCTGAAAATGTATTTTCTTTATTGGCAGATTTTTATTTTATTTTTTCAGAAAACAAGACAAAATCTTAAGTCATTTTACTTAAGTAAATGCATCCTGATTTATGAATTTTTGGATATTTTTACTATAAAACAAGACAAAAATACTAAGGAAGAAAATCATTTTTTGCAGCGAATGTAATGTGCATCTCTATATATTGTGGATTTTAAAATTGGAAAATGAAGATTTTTATTTTAAAGTAATCTTGTCTTTTATTAACCATCTGTTTCAGTCTGTTGTAACTTAAACTGATTCCTCAAAAATAAATAAACTGGAAAAACCAACTGTTTTGTATGTTTGATGATAAAACTGTCAATCTGTCATGCAGTTAAATCAGCTGTTGTGTGCTATAAAAGAAACTTGCTTTCGGCCCATTGATATAACAGATCAGTAAGCATATAGTTGGTCCTTATCGATTCGATATTTGGGTTTAATAAAAGCCCCATTTCAAAAGAACGATTTACACACTATTCGGACACTAGTAGACATTAACCTTTACCAGGATATTACGACCAACCCTCACTTTACACTGTCTTTCCAGGATGGGAACTGTCGTGCTAGAACTGTACTGGAATCATGCGCCGAAAACATGCAAGAATTTCGCAGAGCTGGGCAGAAGAGGTTATTACAACAACACCAAGTTCCACCGCATCATCAAAGACTTCATGGTTCAAGGAGGCGATCCAACAGGAACAGGTGAGGATGAAAACAATACTCATAATTTAACATCCATTTTAGATATTTCAATAGAGGGTTTGCACTTATGCCACAATTTGGTCAGGTACCCGGATGTGCGGCCATATTGGCGATACTCGGATGTAAACAACAGCATGGACTGCATGGTTAATGTACTACTGAATACGTTGTTCTGCTAATTTATGCCACAGAAAAAACTTGTGGAAGCTGCTAAATCATATAGAGAAGAACTCAGTAAGCAGGAAAAGGCACAATAATTTGACAAACTAAAGTTAATACTCATAGGTGGTGAAGACATGTACAAGCAGTATTAATTAAGATATTAGCCTAATATTTCACCTGCCTGACTGGAAATAAGAACAAACACGAATGTTGTCAAGATCCTTGCTCTGGAAATCCTGGTTCAGTTTGGCCAACCACAAACGCCTTTTGTTCCTCAGACATATTTTTGCACTCTTCTCCTTGATTTGTTATAATATTTGGCCGTCTGTAGTACTCCAAATGTTTTTCCTGGACCGACCAATTAGTACAGCCCAAAACATGACAATAATTGACCATTTTCAGCAGCAATAATCAGCAAAATATGCAAGTTTCTTTAGTTCAGTGGCACTGTTTACGTTCAGTGCTGCCAATATGGCCTTGTGATGACATGTCAAAACACTCCATAAGATTCATCACAATATGCTGATTAAGGGGCCGTTCACATATCGCGCCTAAAAACGCTTGGAAAACGGTAGGCGCGCCGATTTTTCCTCCTTTCCAAAGCGCTCTGTAGCTTGCGCTCCAGTGGTGTCTGACCGCACTCTCAATGAAGACACGGAAGTTTCATCAAAGGACAAACGGATTTCCGGCACTAAAAATCACTTGCTGTAGCTCTGCTACTAAATTTATTTAAAAAT